>CM031959.1:16333262-16516460 GCA_018749465.1 Paracanthobrama guichenoti | reverse complement strand
ACTTTTATATATCACTCAAGAAGTTCTGACTTTATATCTCACAATTCTGAATTTTATATCACTCAGTTCTGACTTTGAGTATATCTCCAATTCTGACTTTATATCACTCAATTCTGAATTTTATATCTCCTGAATTTTGACTTTAGTATCTCAATTCTGACTTCTATCTCTAATTCTGACTTTATATCTCAATTCTGACTTTTATAACTCACAATTTGACTTTTATATCTCTCAATTCTGACTTTATATCACTCAATCCTGAGTTTATATCTCAACTCTGACTTTATATCTCAATTTGACTTTATATCTCTCAATTCTGACTTTATATCTCAATTG
This sequence comes from Paracanthobrama guichenoti, assembly GCA_018749465.1. NCBI lineage: Eukaryota > Metazoa > Chordata > Actinopteri > Cypriniformes > Gobionidae > Paracanthobrama > Paracanthobrama guichenoti. Next base: position 16,516,124 of record CM031959.1, on the reverse strand, counting down.
ACTTTTATTCTCGAATTTTGACTTTTACATCACTCAATTCTGACTTTATATCACAATTTGACTTTATATCTCCAATTTGACTTTATATCTCTCAATTCTGACTTTATATCTCTAATTCTGACTTTATATCTCTCCATTCTGACTTTATATCTCTCAATTCTGAGTTTATATCTCCATTCTGACTTTATATCTCACAATTCTGACTTTATATCACACATTTCTGACTTTATATCTCAATTCGACTTTATATCTCAATCCTGACTTATATCACTCAATTCTGACTTTATATCTCACAATTCTGACTTTATATCTCACAATTTGACTTTATATCTCAGAATTCTGACTTTATATCACTCAATTCTGACTTTATATCACTCAATTCTGACTTTACATCACTCAATTCTGACTTTATATCACAATTCTGACTTTATATCTCACACCCTCTGACTTTATATCACTCCAATTCTGACTTTATATCACTCATTCTGACTTTATATCACACACAATTTGACTTTATATCACTCAGTTCTGACTTTATATCTCACAATTCTGACTTTTATATCACTCAATTTGACTTTATATCTCTCAATTTGACTTTATATCTCAATTCTGACTTTATATCTCTCAATTCTGACTTTATATCTCTCAATTCTGACTTTATATCTTCAATTCTGACTTTATAACTCACAATTCTGACTTTATATCTCTCAATTCTGACTTTATATCACTCAATTCTGAGTTTATATCTCCAATTCTGACTTTATATCTCAATTTGACTTTATATCTCTCAATTCTGACTTTATATCTCAATTCTGACTTTATATCACTCAATTCTGACTTTATATCTCACAATTCTGACTTTATATCTCTCAATTTGACTTTATCTCTCAATTCTGACTTTATATCACCTCTGACTTTATATGACTCAATTTGATATATCACTCAGTTCTGACTTTATATCTCACAATTCTGACTTTATATCACTCAATTCTGACTTTATATCTCTCAATTCTGACTTTATATCACTCAATTTGACTTTATATCTCTCAATTCTGACTTTATATCTCAATTTGACTTTATATCTTCTCAATTCTGACTTTATATCTCAATTCTGACTTTATAACTCACAATTTGACTTTATATCTCAATTCTGACTTTATATCACTCTAATCCTGAGTTTATATCTCTCAACTCTGACTTTATATCTCAATTCTGACTTTATATCTCACAATTCTGACTTTATATCTCAATTCTGACTTTATATCTCTCAATTCTGACTTTATATCACAATTCTGACTTTATATCTCAATTCTGACTTTATATCTCACAATTTGACTTTATATCTCTCAATTCTGACTTTATATCTCTCCATTCTGACTTTATATCTCTCAATTCTGAGTTTATATCTCTCCATTCTGACTTTATATCTCACAATTCTGACTTTATATCACACATTTCTGACTTTATATCTCAATTCTGACTTTATATCTCAATTCTGACTTTATATCACTCATTCTTGACTTTATATCTCACAATTTCTGACTTTATATCTCACAATCACCTGACTTTATATCTCAGAATTCTGACTTTATATCACTCAATTCTGACTTTATATCACTCAATTCTGACTTTATATCACTCAATTCTGACTTTATATCAAACAATTGATATAAATCAATTCTGACTTTATATCTCCAATTCTGACTTTATATCACTCAATTCTGACTTTTATATCAAACAATTGATATAAATCAATTCTGACTTTTATATCACTCAATTCTGACTTTATATCACTCAATTCAGACTTTATATCTCTTATATCACACAATTTGATATAAATCAATTTGACTTTATATAACTCCAATTCTGACTTTTATATCTCTCAATTCTGACTTTATATCTCAATTCTGACTTTATATCACAATTCTGACTTTATATCACCTCAATTCAGACTTTATATCACACAATTGATATAAATCAATTCTGACTTAATATCTCACAATTCTGACTTTATATCACTCAATTCTGACTTTATATCTCTCAATTCTGACTTTATATCTCTCAATTCTGACTTTATAACTCACAATTCTGACTTTATATCTCTCAATTCTGACTTTATATCACTCAATCCTGAGTTTATATCTCTCAACTCTGACTTTATATCTCACAATTCTGACTTTATATCTCTCAATTCTGACTTTATATCACTCAATTCTCTGACTTTATATCTCTCAATTCTGACTTTATATCTCTCAATTCTGACTTTATATCTCAATTCTGACTTTATATCTCTCAATTCTGACTTTTTATATCTCAATTCTGACTTTATATCTCTCAATTCTGACTTTATATCACTCAATCCTGAGTTTATATCTCTCAACTCTGACTTTATATCTCAATTCTGACTTTATATCTCTCAATTCTGACTTTATATCTCTCAATTCTGACTTTATATCTCTCAATTCTGACTTTATATCTCAATTCTGACTTTATATCTCAATTCTGACTTTATATCTCTCAATTCTGACTTTATATCTCTCAATTCTGACTTTATATCTCAATTCTGACTTTATAACTCACAATTCTGACTTTATATCTCTCAATTCTGACTTTATATCACTCAACCCTGAGTTTATATCTCTCAACTCTGACTTTATATCTCAATTTGACTTTATATCTCTCAATTCTGACTTTTTATCTCACTCAACTCTGACTTTATATCTCAATTCTGACTTTATATCTCTCAATTCTGACTTTATATCTCTTGATTCTGACTTTATATCTCAATTCTAACTTTACATCACTCAATTCTGACTTTTATATCACAATTCTGACTTTATATCTCACAATTTTGACTTTATATCACTCAATTCTGACTTTATATCTCTAATTCTGACTTTATATCACAATTCTGACTTTATATCACTCAATTCTGACTTTATATCTCACAATTCTGACTTTATATCACTCAATTCTGACTTTATATCTCTCAATTCTGACTTTATATCTCAATTCTGACTTTATATCTCTCAATTCTGACTTTATATCTCAATTCTGACTTTATATCTCAATTCTGACTTTATATCTCACAATTCTGACTTTATATCTCTCAATTCTGACTTTTATATCACTCAACCCTGAGTTTATATCTCTCTAATTTGACTTTATATCTCAATTCTGACTTTATATCTCAATTCTGACTTTATATCTCAATTCTGACTTTACATCACTCACAATTCTGACTTTATATCTCACAATTCTGACTTTATATCACTCAATTCTGAGTTTATATCTCTCAACTCTGACTTTATATCTCAATTCTGACTTTATATCTCTCAATTCTGACTTTATATCTCTCAATTCTGACTTTATATCTCAATTCTGACTTTACATCACTCAATTCTGACTTTATATCACAATTCTGACTTTATATCTCACAATTCTGACTTTATATCACTCAATTCTGACTTTATATCACTCAATTCTGACTTTATATCACAATTCTGACTTTATATCACTCAGTTCTGACTTTATATCTCACAATTTGACTTTATATCACTCAATTCTGACTTTATATCTCTCAATTCTGACTTTATATCTCAATTCTGACTTTATATCTCTCAATTCTGACTTTATATCTCTCAATTCTGACTTTATATCTCAATTCTGACTTTATATCTCTCAATTCCCTGACTTATATCTCTCAATTCTGACTTTATATCTCTCAACCCTGACTTTATATCTCTCAATTCTGACTTTATATCTCAATTCTGACTTTATATCTCTCATTTCTGACTTTATATCTCAATTCTGACTTTACATCACTCAATTCTGACTTTATATCTCTCAATTCTGACTTTATATCTCTCAATTCTGACTTTATATCACTCAAGTTCTGACTTATATATCACTCAATTCTGACTTTATATCTCACAATTCTGACTTTATATCACTCAGTTCTGACTTTATATCTCACAATTCTGACTTTATATCACTCAATTCTGACTTTATATCTCTCAATTCTGACTTTATATCTCAATTCTGACTTTATATCTCTCAATTCTGACTTTATATCTCAATTCTGACTTTATAACTCACAATTTGACTTTATATCTCTCAATTCTGACTTTATATCACTCAATCCTGAGTTTATATCTCTCAACTCTGACTTTATATCTCAATTCTGACTTTATATCTCTCAATTCTGACTTTATATCTCAATTCTGACTTTACATCACTCAATTCTGACTTTATATCACAATTCTGACTTTATATCTCAATTCTGACTTTATATCTCTCAATTCTGACTTTATATCTCTCAATTCTGACTTTATATCTCTCCATTCTGACTTTATATCTCTCATTCTGAGTTTATATCTCTCCATTCTGACTTTATATCTCACAATTTGACTTTATATCACACATTTCTGACTTTATATCTCAATTCTGACTTTATATCTCAATCCTGACTTTATATCACTCAATTCTGACTTTATATCTCACAATTTGACTTTATATCTCACAATTTGACTTTATATCTCAGAATTCTGACTTTATATCACTCAATTCTGACTTTATATCACTCAATTCTGACTTTATATCACTCAATTCTGACTTTATATCAAACAATTGATATAAATCAATTCTGACTTTATATCACCAATTCTGACTTTATATCACCAATTCTGACTTTATATCAAACATCTTCAATTTGATATAAATCAATTCTGACTTTATATCACTCAATTCTGACTTTATGTCACTCAATTCAGACTTTATATCACACAATTGATATAAATCAATTCTGACTTAATATCTCACAATTCTGACTTTATATCACCCAATTCTGACTTTATATCTCTCAATTCTGACTTTATATCTCTCAATTCTGACTTTATATCACTCAATCCTGAGTTTATATCTCTCAACTCTGACTTTATATCTCAATTCTGACTTTATATCTCACAATTCTGACTTTATATCTCAATTCTGACTTTATATCTCTCAATTTGACTTTATATCTCTCAATTCTGACTTTATATCACTCAATTCTGACTTTATATCTCTCAATTCTGACTTATATCTCTCCATTCTGACTTTATATCTCACAATTCTGACTTTATATCTCACATTTCTGACTTTATATCTCAATTCTGACTTTATATCTCAATTCTGACTTTTATATCACTCAATTCTGACTTTATATCTCACAATTCTGACTTTATATCTCACAATTCTGACTTTATATCTCAGAATTCTGACTTTATATCACTCAATTCTGACTTTATATCACTCAATTCTGACTTTATATCACTCAATTCTGACTTTATATCAAACTGAATTGATATAAATCAATTCTGACTTTATATCACTCAATTCTGACTTTATATCACTCAATTCTGACTTTATATCAAACAATTTGACTTATAAATCAATTCTGACTTTATATCACTCAATTCTGACTTTATATCACTCAATTCAGACTTTATATCACACAATTGATATAAATCAATTCTGACTTAATATCTCACAATTCTGACTTTATATCACTCAATTCTGACTTTATATCTCTCAATTCTGACTTTATATCTCCCAATTCTGACTTTATATCACTCAATTCTGACTTTATATCTCTCAATTCTGACTTTATATCTCAATTCTGACTTTATATCTCAATTTGACTTTATATCTCAATTCTGACTTTATATCTCTCAATTCTGACTTTATATCACAATTCTGACTTTATATCACTCAATTCTGACTTTATATCTCTCAATTCTGACTTTATATCTCTCAATTCTGACTTTATATCACTCAATTCTGACTTTATATCTCACAATTCTGACTTTATATCTCAATTCTGACTTTATATCTCTCTCAATTCTGACTTTATATCACTCAATTCTGACTTATATATCACAATTCTGACTTTATATCTCTCAATTCTGACTTTATATCTCAATTCTGACTTTATATCACTCAATTCTGACTTATATATCTCACAATACTGACTTTATATCTCTCAATTCTGACTTTATATCTCAATTCTTGACTTTATATCTCAATTCTGACTTTATATCTCACAATTCTGACTTTATATCTCAATTCTGACTTTATATCTCACAATTCTGACTTTATATCACACAATTCTGACTTTATATCACACAATTCTGACTTTTTATATCTCAATTCTGACTTTATATCTCTCAATTCTGACTTTATATCTCACAATTCTGACTTTATATCTCAATTCTGACTTTATATAACTCAATTCTGACTTTATATCAATTTGACTTTATATCTCAATTCTGACTTTATATCTCAATTCTGACTTTATATCACAATTCTGACTTTATATCACTCAATTCTGACTTTATATCACACAATTGACTTTATAAATCAATTCTGACTTTATATCTCTCAATTCTGACTTTATATCACTCAATTCTGACTTTATATCACTCAATTCTGACTTTATATCACTCAATTTAGACTTTATATCACACAATTCTGACTTCATATCACACAATTTTGACTTTATATCACTCAATTCTGACTTATATATCTCAATTCTGACTTTATATCTCAATTCTGACTTTATATCTCAATTCTGACTTTATATCTCAATTCTGACTTTATATCTCTCAATTCTGACTTTATATCTCAATTCTGACTTTATATCTCAATTCTGACTTTATATCTCACAATTCTGACTTTAATATCACACATTCTGACTTTATATCTCAATTCCGACTTTATATCTCAATCCTGACTTTATATCACTCAATTCTGACTTTATATCTCACAATTCTGACTTTATATCTCAATTCTGACTTTATATCTTCACAATTCTGACTTTATATCACTCAATTCTGACTTTATATCACTCAATTCTGACTTTATATCTCACATTCTGACTTTATAAATCAATTCTGACTTTATATCACTCAATTCTGACTTTATATCACACAATTGATATAAATCAATTCTGACTTAATATCTCACAATTCTGACTTTATATCTCTCAATTCTGACTTTATATCACTCAATTCTGACTTTTTATATCACTCAATCCTGAGTTTATATCTCTCAACTCTGACTTTATATCTCAATTCTGACTTTATATCTCTCAATTCTGACTTTATATCTCTCAATTCTGACTTTTTATATCACTCAATTCTGACTTTATATCTCTCAATTCTGACTTTATATCTCAATTCTGACTTTATATCTCTCAATTCTGACTTTATATCTCAATTCTGACTTTATATCACTCAATTCTGACTTTATATCTCAATTCTGACTTTATATCTCTCAATTCTGACTTTATATCTCACAATTCTGACTTTATATCTCAATTCTGACTTTATATCTCTCAATTCTGACTTTATAACTCACAATTCTGACTTTATATCACAATTCTGACTTTTATATCTCAATTCTGACTTTATATATCTCTCAATTCTGACTTTATATCTCTCAATTCTGACTTTATATCTCAATTCTGACTTTATATCACTCATTCTGACTTTATATCACTCAATTCTGACTTTATATCACACAATTCTGATATAAATCAATTCTGACTTAATATCTCACAATTCTGATTTTATATCACACAATCTGACTTTAAATCAATTCTGACTTTATATCTCTCAATTCTGACTTTATATCTCTCAATTCTGACTTTATACTCTCAATTCTGACTTTATATCTCTCAATTCTGACTTTATATCACTCAATTCTGACTTTATATCACTCAATCCTGACTTTATATCTCTCAACTCTGACTTTATATCTCAATTCTGACTTTATATCTCAATTCTGACTTTATATCTCTCCATTCTGACTTTATATCTCTCAATTCTGACTTTATATCTCTCAATTCTGACTTTATATCTCAATTCTGACTTTATATCTCTCAATTCTGACTTTATATCTCTCAATTCTGACTTTATATCTCTCCATTCTGACTTTATATCTCTCAATTCTGACTTTATATCTCTCCATTCTGACTTTATATCTCACAATTCTGACTTTATATCACACATTTCTGACTTTATATCTCAATTCCGACTTTATATCTCAATCCTGACTTTATATCACCAATTCTGACTTTATATCTCAATTCTGACTTTATATCTCAATTCTGACTTTATATCTCAGAATTCTGACTTTATATCACTCAATTCTGACTTTATATCACTCAATTCTGACTTTATATCACACAATTGATATAAATCAATTCTGACTTTATATCACTCAATTCTGACTTTATGTCACTCAATTCAGACTTTATATCACACAATTTATATAAATCAATTCTGACTTAATATCTCACAATTCTGACTTTATATCACTCCAATTCTGACTTTATATCTCTCAATTCTGACTTTATATCTCTCAATTCTGACTTTATAACTCACAATTCTGACTTTATATCTCTCAATTCTGACTTTATATCACTCAATCCTGAGTTTATATCTCTCAACTCTGACTTTATATCTCAATTCTGACTTTATATCTCTCAATTCTGACTTTATATCTCTCAATTCTGACTTTATATCACTCAATTCTGACTTTATATCTCTCAATTCTGACTTTATATCTCTCAATTCTGACTTTATATCTCAATTCTGACTTTATATCTCTCAATTCTGACTTTATATCTCAATTCTGACTTTATATCACTCAATTCTGACTTTATATCACAATTCTGACTTTATATCTCACAATTCTGACTTTATATCTCTCAATTCTGACTTTATATCACTCAATCCTGAGTTTATATCTCTCAACTCTGACTTTATATCTCAATTCTGACTTTATATCTCTCAATTCTGACTTTATATCTCTCAATTCTGACTTTATATCACTCAATTCTGACTTTATATCTCTCAATTCTGACTTTATATTTATATCTCTCAATTCTGACTTTATATCTCAATTCTGACTTTATATCACTCAATTCTGACTTTATATCACAATTCTGACTTTATATCACAATTCTGACTTTATATCTCTCAATTCTGACTTTATATCTCAATTCTGACTTTATATCACTCAATTCTGACTTTATATCTCAATTCTGACTTTATATCACTCAGTTCTGACTTTATATCTCACAATTCTGACTTTATATCTCAAGTAATTCTGACTTTATATCTCTCAATTCTGGCTTTATATCTCACAATTCTGACTTTATATCTCTCAATTCTGACTTTACATCTCTCAATTCTGACTTTATATCTCACAATTCTGGCTTTATATCTCTCAATTCTGACTTTATATCTCTCAATTCTGACTTTATATCTCTCAATTCTGACTTTATATCACTCAATTCTGACTTTATATCACTCAATTCTAGACTTTATATCACAAATCTGACTTTATATCACTCAATTCTGACTTTATATCTCAATTCTGACTTTATATCACTCAATTCTGACTTTATATTACTCAATTTAGACTTTATATCACTCAATTCTGACTTTATATCTCAATTCTGACTTTTATATCTCACAATTCTGACTTTATATCACTCAATTCTGACTTTATATCACTCAATTCTGACTTTATATCACTCAATTTAGACTTTATATCACACAATTCTGACTTTATATCTCAATTCTGACTTTATATCTCAATTCTGACTTTATATCTCAAGATTCAAGAGTTTTATTTGTCACATACACAGTTATATACAGAATATACAACCGGCAGTGAAATGTAAACAGGTCCGCTTTATGGACAGTGCAAATTCTGACTTAAAAACACAAGGAATTCTGACTTATAAATCAATTATATATGACTTTATATATATATATATATATATATATATATATATATATATATATATATATATATATATATATATATATATATATATATATATGATATATATATGTCTATATCTGTAGAATTATAAATAATCAAGTCAAAGAGAGAAAAAGGTAACAAATAAGGATACAAAGTGGAATAAAATATCACTGAAGTAGACTTTTAGTGAGTAAAACTGTAGACTTATAAATATGTGACTTTAACAAATGTATGAAAGAGTATAATGTGCAAACAGGTTTATGACAGGTTGTTACATATAACAACGAGAACAGAAAGTGCAGTGCAATGTCAGTGTATCGATGTTTATCCTGAAGTGAAGTCACGTGATGTTAAGTGACTGAGTTCAGGAGTCTGATGGCCTCAAAGAAGCTCCTCCTGAGTCTCTCAGTTTTGGCCATCAGGTTTCGGGAAGCGCTACCAGATGGTAGCAGCGTGAAATGAAGGTTTGCAGGGTGATTAGAGTCCTTGATGATCTTGGTAGCTCTACCTTTGCAGCGCTTTGGTGTAGACGCCCTGCAGACGGAGAGCTGACCTGAGATAATTCGGATAAGCGCACTACTCTTTGCAGGGCTTTTTGCGGTCATGACTGGTGACTGTTCCCATACCACGCTGTGATGCACTGAGTTAAACACTTTCTATCGACTTAAATAGAAAGTTTTCAGGATAGCTGGTGAAACCCTGAATTTCTCAGCTGGCGCATGGTACTCTCTTTGCCTGGCTTTTTCACCTGTGTCTGAATGTGAGCAGTCCAGGTCAGGTCCTCGGAGATGTTTATATCTCTCAGGTACTTGAAGCTGCTCACTCTCTCTACTGGTGACCCGCTGATCATGAGGGGGAGAGATGTCCGTTGCTGTCGCTTCCTGAAGTCCACAATCATTTCTTTGGTCTTGCCAACATTCAGAGAGAGACAGTTGTCCTGGCACCATGATGTTAGATGCTCCACCTTGCCCAAGTATGCCGCCTCATTGTTGTTGGAAATGAGGCTCAGGACAACAGTATCATCAGCAAATTTGATGATAGAGGTGGAGCTGTGTGTGGACAAACAGTCATGCGGTAGAGAGAGTAGAGCAGGGGCTCAGGACACAGCCCCTGTGGAGCTCCCACACTCAGGGTGATGGAGGTGGAGGTGGACTGGCCTATTCTCACCACCTGAGGCCTGCCAGTGAGGAAGTCTCAATCCAGTGGCAGAGAGAAGGATTCAGGCCGAGATCCAGGAGTTTGAGGTTAGCTTGGTGGGAACTATGGTGTTAAAGGCTGAGCTATAGTCAATAAATAGCAGTCTTAATGTAGTTCCCACTTTGCTGTCGATGTGAGTGAGGGAGGAGTGGAGGACATGAGAGATGGCATCTTCAGTCGATCTATTGGGACGATAGGCAAACTGAAGAGGGTCCAAAGTGTCAGGAATGAAGGCGCAAATGGTGTTTTTAATGAGTCTCTCAAAGACCTTCATGACTATAGACGTGAGAGCCACTGGACGATAGTCATTTAGGCAAGATATCTTACTGTTCTTAGGGACAGGGATGATGGTGACTTTTTTGAAGGAGGTGGGGACCACAGATCTAGCGAGGGACTCATTAAAGATAGATGTAAACAACCCGGTGAGCTGATCAGCACAGGACCGCAGAACACGCACCTGAAATACCATCCGGCCCAGCAGCTTTCCTGACGCCCACACGCTTGAGTGCTCTCCAACTTCATCCTCCGAGACAGAGATCACGTGATTGTTGCTGCTCTGAGTAATTTCTCTAACGCGACACCACATGGAGTCGCAATTCGCGCGTTACAGTCAAAGCTGAGCTAGAAAGAGTTTAACTTCTCACGAGCAACGGATCAGCGCTCACCTCTGCAGAGGATTTAGATCCAAAGGAGCAGATGGACTCTCAGACCTTGCCACATGCGCCAGTCGCTGAGTTGGAAATGAGACTCCACTCGGTCTTTATAACGGAGTTTTATGCTTTATAACTGCTCGTCTGAGAGCATAGCAGGACGATCTGTATTCAGTCATATTCCTCTGAATGGAGACCCGGCGTTGTAAGCAGCAGTGCGTATGCTCACTGTCGCTGGATTGAATTGTCCACCCACGGTTTCTGATTTGAGAAGGACGTTATTGTTATTGTTTGCGTGGCTTGCTCTGTAAGCGTGTTGATGAAGCAAAGCGCCACGTCTGTGAACTCGCAACGCCAGCTGAATCTGAATTCGAACATGTCCCAATCCACATCGCCCAGAGCTGCCTGTAGCGCGGTCTCTGAGTGGGGTGACCAACGCTTAACTTCCCGCCACCGGGGTTCCTGGAGGAGCTTTTTGTTTGTATTCGGGAGTGAGGAAATGGCGGCATGATCCGATTTGCCAACGCTGGAAGTGACCGCGCTTTATAGGCGTTCTTAAACGGAGAGTAGCAGTGATCCAGTGTGTTTGCTCTCGTGTGGGGCAGGAGACGTGCTGGTGAAAGTTTGGCAGGACTTTCTTTAGGTTTGCTTTGTTAAATCGCCGCGACAATGAATGCCGCTGGCCGGGATGTTGGTTTATGACGCCGCTGGCAACATCATGAAGGCCAGATAAAGCCAGCGCTGTGTCTGCCTCGCGTGTGGATGTAAACGGCGGTCGCGATAACCGCAGAAAACTCCCTAGGCAGATAGAATGGGCGGCAGATGATTGTTAAATGTTCCAGATGAGGCGAGCAGGACCGCGAGAGAATGGTGATGTTCCTGGATCGCACTATTTCTTGTTGATCATGAAACACACTTCACCGCCTTTTGATTTTATAGCTCTCGGCTGTTCTGTCCATTGAAAAACAGAGAAGTTCTTTCGACGGCGCCACAGCTGTGTCCGGGATCGCGGGCGTGAGCCATGTTTCAGACAAACAATAGATATTACAGCCTCTCATGTCCCGTTGAAATCTTATCCTGGCTCTAAGATCGTCCATCTTATTATCCAAGGATTGAACATTTGCTAGAAGAATGCTCGAGAGGATATCTGAATGCCCTTTTCTCAGTCTGTTACGGATACCAGCACGCTTTCCACGGTGTTGACTTTGTTCTCGCCGCTGGCTCTGGCCATTGTTCAACTCGGCGTTCAAGAATCTCAGATGGCCACAGAGGATCGGCTAAAGTGTCCTGAAACAGTCCAGTGTCAGAGGTAACCAATGTCCAAAAGAGTTTTGCTGTCGTAGTAGATCAATGCAGATGATAAGTTCTCAAAACTGAGAGTAAAGAAAGTAAAATAGTAAATAAAAGCACAGTTCTGACTTTATATCACTGAATTCTGACTTTAAACACAGCAATTCCCATTTTTACTATCTCTCAATTCTGACTTTATATCTCAATTCTGACTTTATATCACTCAATTCTGACTTTATATCACTCAATTCTGACTTTATATCTCTCAATTCTGACTTTATATCTCAATTCTGACTTTATATCTCTCAATTCTGACTTTATCTCTCAATTCTGACTTTATATCACTCAATTCTGACTTTATATCTCTCAATTCTGACTTTATATCTCTCAATTCTGACTTTATATCTCTCAATTCTGACTTTATATCTCACAATTCTGACTTTATATCTCTCAATTCTGACTTTATATCACTCAATTCTGACTTTATATCACTCAATTCTGACTTTATATATCACAATTCAGACTTTATATCTCTCAATTCCTGACTTTATATCTCAATTTGACTTTATATCACTCAATTCTGACTGTATATCTCACAATACTGACTTTATATCTCTCAATTCTGACTTTATATCTCAATTCTGACTTTATATCTCAATTCTGACTTTATATCTCACAATTCTGACTTTATATCTCAATTCTGACTTTATATCTCTGACAATTCAATTCTGACTTTATATCTCACAATTCTGACTTTATATCACACAATTCTGACTTTATTTTATATCTCAATTCTGACTTTATATCTCTCAATTCTGACTTTTATATCATTCACAATTCTGACTTTATATCTCAATTCTGACTTTATATAACTCAATTCTGACTTTATATCTCTCAATTCTGACTTTATATCTCAATTCTGACTTTATATCACAATTCTGACTTTATATCACCAATTCAGACTTTATATCACACAATTGATATAAATCAATTCTGACTTTATATCTCACTTCAATTCTGACTTTATATCACTCAATTCTGACTTTATATCACTCAATTCAGACTTTATATCACTCAATTCTAGACTTTATATCTCACAATTTGACTTCATATCACAATTTTGACTTTATATCACTCAATCCTGACTTTATATCTCAATTCTGACTTTATATCTCAATTCTGACTTTATATCTCAATTCTGACTTTATATCTCAATTCTGACTTTATATCTCTCAATTCTGACTTTATATCTCAATTCTGACTTTATATCTCAATTCTGACTTTATATCTCTCAATTCTGACTTTATATCACTCAATTCTGACTTTATATCTCAATTCCGACTTTATATCTCAATCCTGACTTTATATCACTCAATTCTGACTTTATATCTCACAATTCTGACTTTATATCTCAATTCTGACTTTATATCTAGAATTCTGACTTTATATCACTCAATTCTGACTTTATATCACTCAATTCTGACTTTATATCACACAATTGATATAAATCAATTCTGACTTTATATCACTCAATTCTGACTTTATATCACACAATTGATATAAATCAATTCTGACTTAATATCTCACAATTCTGACTTTATATCTCTCAATTCTGACTTTATATCTCTCAATTCCTGACTTTATATCTCTCAATCCTGAGTTTATATCTCTCAATTCTGACTTTATATCTCAATTCTGACTTTATATCTCTCAATTCTGACTTTATATCTCAATTCTGACTTTATATCACTCAATTCTGACTTTATATCTCTCAATTCTGACTTTATATCTCAATTCTGACTTTATATCTCTCAATTCTGACTTTATATCTCAATTCTGACTTTATATCACTCAATTCTGACTTTATATCTCAATTCCTGACTTTTATATCTCAATTCTGACTTTATATCTCACAATTCTGACTTTATATCTCAATTTCTGACTTTATATCTCTCAATTCTGACTTTATACTCACAATTCTGACTTTATATCACAATTCTGACTTTATATCTCAATTCTGACTTTATATCACTCAATTCTGACTTTATATCTCTCTCAATTCTGACTTTATATCTCAATTCTGACTTTATATCACAATTCTGACTTTATATCACTCAATTCTAGACTTTATATCACACTCTGATATAAATCAATTCTGACTTTAATATCTCACAATTCTGACTTTATATCTCACAATTCTGACTTATATCTCAATTCTGACTTTATATCTCTCAATTCTGACTTTATATCTCTCAATTCTGACTTTATATCTCTCAATTCTGACTTTATATCTCTCAATTCTGACTTTATATCTCTCAATTCTGACTTTATATCACTCAATCCTGAGTTTATATCTCTCAATTCTGACTTTATATCTCTCAATTCTGACTTTATATCTCTCAATTCTGACTTTATATCTCTCAATTCTGACTTTATATCTCTCAATTCTGACTTTATATCTCACAATTCTGACTTTATATCTCTCAATTCTGACTTTATATCTCTCAATTCTGACTTTATATCTCCAATTCTGACTTTATATCTCTCAATTCTGACTTTATATCTCTCAATTCTGACTTTATATCTCTCAATTCTGACTTTATATCTCACAATTCTGACTTTATATCTCACAATTTGACTTTATATCTCAATTCCTGACTTTATATCTCAATCCTGACTTTATATCTCTCAATTCTGACTTTATATCTCAATTCTGACTTTATATCTCAATTCTGACTTTATATCTCTCAATTCTGACTTTATATCACTCAATTCTGACTTTATATCACTCAATTCTGACTTTATATCACACAATTTGATTTATATCTCAATTCTGACTTTATATCTCTCAATTCTGACTTTATATCACTCAATTCAGACTTTATATCACACAATTCTGATATAAATCAATTCTGACTTTATATCTCTCAATTCTGACTTTATATCACTCAATTCTGACTTTATATCTCTCAATTCTGACTTTATATCTCAATTCTGACTTTATATCTCAATTCTGACTTTATATCTCTCAATCCTGACTTTATATCACTCAATTCTGAGTTTATATCTCTCAATTCTGACTTTATATCTCAATTCTGACTTTATATCTCTCAATTCTGACTTTATATCTCTCAATTCTGACTTTATATCACTCAATTCTGACTTTATATCTCTCAATTCTGACTTTATATCTCTCAAATTGACTTTATATCTCAATTCTGACTTTATATCTCTCAATTCTGACTTTATATCTCAATTCTGACTTTATATCACTCAATTCTGACTTTATATCACAATTCTGACTTTATAACATATCTCAATTCTGACTTTTATATCTCAATTTGACTTTATATCACTCAATCCAGACTTTTATCTCTCACACAATTGATATATCTCAATTCTGACTTTATATCTCTCAATTCTGACTTTATATCTCTCAATTCTGACTTTATATCTCTCAATTCTGACTTTATATCTCTCAATTCTGACTTATATTTATATCTCAATTCTGAGTTTATATCTCTCAATTCTGACTTTATATCTCAATTCTGACTTTATATCTCAATTCTGACTTTATATCTCACAATTCTGACTTTATATCTCTCAATTTGACTTTATATCTCAATTTGACTTTTATCACTCAATTCTGACTTTATATCTCTCAATTCTGACTTTATATCTCTCAGTTCTGACTTTATATCTCACAATTCTGACTTTATATCACACAATTCTGACTTTATATCTCAATTCTGACTTTATATCTCAATCCTGACTTTATATCTCTCAATTCTGACTTTATATCTCACAATTCTGACTTTATATCTCACAATTCTGACTTTATATCTCAGTAATTCTGACTTTATATCTCTCAATTCTGACTTTATATCACTCAATTCTGACTTTATATCACTCAATTCTGACTTTATATCAAACAATAGATATATATCACAAATCTGACTTTATATCACTCAATTCTGACTTTATATCTCTCAATTCTGACTTTATATCAAACAATTCTGACTTTATATTACTCAATTCTGACTTTATATCACTCAATTCTGACTTTATATCTCAATTCAGACTTTATATCACACAATTTGACTTTATATCACTCAATTTAGACTTTATATCTCACAATTCTGACTTTATATCTCAATTCTGACTTTATATCTCTCAATTCTGACTTTATATCTCTCAATTCTGACTTTATATCTCAATTCTGAGTTTATATCTCTCAACTCTGACTTTATATCTCTCAATTCTGACTTTATATCTCTCAATTCTGACTTTATATCTCAATTTGACTTTATATCTCTCAATTCTGACTTTATCTCACAATTCTGACTTTATATCACTCAATTCTGACTTTATATCTCTCAATCTGACTTTATATCTCTCAAT
This sequence comes from Paracanthobrama guichenoti, assembly GCA_018749465.1. NCBI lineage: Eukaryota > Metazoa > Chordata > Actinopteri > Cypriniformes > Gobionidae > Paracanthobrama > Paracanthobrama guichenoti. The sequence goes on along the minus strand of CM031959.1, from coordinate 16,498,767 downwards.
TCTGACTTTATATCACTCAATTCTGACTTTATATCTCACAATTCTGACTTTTATATCTCAATTCTGACTTTATATCACTCAATTCTGACTTTATATCACTCAATTCTGACTTTATATATCACAATTCAGACTTTATATCTCTCAATTCTGACTTTATATCTCAATTCTGACTTTATATCACTCAATTCTGACTGTATATCTCACAATACTGACTTTATATCTCTCAATTCTGACTTTATATCTCAATTCTGACTTTATATCTCAATTCTGACTTTATATCTCACAATTCTGACTTTATATCTCAATTCTGACTTTATATCTCACAATTCTGACTTTATATCACACAATTCTGACTTTATATCACACAATTCTGACTTTATATCTCAATTCTGACTTTATATCTCTCAATTCTGACTTTATATCTCACAATTCTGACTTTATATCTCAATTCTGACTTTATATAACTCAATTCTGACTTTATATCTCTCAATTCTGACTTTATATCTCAATTCTGACTTTATATCACAATTCTGACTTTATATCACTCAATTCAGACTTTATATCACACAATTGATATAAATCAATTCTGACTTTATATCTCAGAATTCTGACTTTATATCACTCAATTCTGACTTTATATCACTCAATTCAGACTTTATATCACTCAATTTAGACTTTATATCACACAATTCTGACTTCATATCACACAATTTTGACTTTATATCACTCAATTCTGACTTTATATCTCAATTCTGACTTTATATCTCAATTCTGACTTTATATCTCAATTCGACTTTATATCTCAATTCTGACTTTATATCTCTCAATTCTGACTTTATATCTCAATTCGACTTTATATCTCAATTCTGACTTTATATCTCACAATTCTGACTTAATATCACACATTTCTGACTTTATATCTCAATTCCGACTTTATATCTCAATCCTGACTTTATATCACTCAATTCTGACTTTATATCTCACAATTCTGACTTTATATCTCAATTCTGACTTTATATCTTAGAATTCTGACTTTATATCACTCAATTCTGACTTTATATCACTCAATTCTGACTTTATATCACACAATTGATATAAATCAATTCTGACTTTATATCACTCAATTCTGACTTATGTCACACAATTGATATAAATCAATTCTGACTTAATATCTCACAATTCTGACTTTATATCTCTCAATTCTGACTTTATATCTCTCAATTCTGACTTTATATCACTCAATCCTGAGTTTATATCTCTCAACTCTGACTTTATATCTCAATTCTGACTTTATATCTCTCAATTCTGACTTTATATCTCTCAATTCTGACTTTATATCACTCAATTCTGACTTTATATCTCTCAATTCTGACTTTATATCTCAATTCTGACTTTATATCTCTCAATTCTGACTTATATCTCAATTCTGACTTTATATCACTCAATTCTGACTTTATATCTCAATCCTGACTTTATATCTCTCAATTCTGACTTTATATCTCACAATTCTGACTTTATATCTCAATTCTGACTTTATATCTCTCAATTCTGACTTTATAACTCACAATTCTGACTTTATATCACAATTTGACTTTATATCTCAATTCTGACTTTTATATCACTCAATTCTGACTTTATATCTCTCAATTCTGACTTTATATCTCAATTCTGACTTTATATCACAATTCTGACTTTATATCACTCAATTCAGACTTTATATCACACAATTGATATAAATCAATTCTGACTTAATATCTCACAATTCTGATTTCATATCACACAATTGATATAAATCAATTCTGACTTTATATCTCTCAATTCTGACTTTATATCTCTCAATTCTGACTTTATAACTCACAATTCTGACTTTATATCTCTCAATTCTGACTTTTATATCACTCAATTCTGACTTTATATCACTCAATCCTGACTTTATATCTCTCAACTCTGACTTTATATCTCAATTCTGACTTTATATCTCTCAATTCTGACTTTATATCTCTCAATTCTGACTTTATATCACTCAATTCTGACTTTATATCTCTCAATTCTGACTTTATATCTCCAATTCTGACTTTATATCTCTCAATTCTGACTTTATATCTCTCAATTCTGACTTTATATCTCTCCATTCTGACTTTATATCTCTCAATTCTGACTTTATATCTCTCAATATCTCACAACTTTATATCACTCATTTCTGACTTTATATCTCTCAATTCTGACTTTATATCTCTCCATTCTGACTTTATATCACTCAATTCTGACTTTATATCTCACAATTCTGACTTTATATCTCAATTCTGACTTTTATATCTCAATCCTGACTTTATATCACTCACCCTGACTTTATATCTCTCAATTCTGACTTTATATCAATTCTGACTTTATAAATCAATTGACTGACTTTATATCTCAGAATTCTGACTTTATATCACTCAATTCTGACTTTATATCACTCAATTCTGACTTTATATCACACAATTTGATATAAATCAATTCTGACTTTATATCTCCAATTCTGACTTTATATGACTCAATCCTGAGTTTATATCTCTCAATTCTGACTTTATATCACATTCTGACTTTATATCTCTCAATTCTGACTTAATATCTCTCAATTCTGACTTTATATCACTCAATTCTGACTTTATATCTCTCAATTCTGACTTTATATCTCAATTCTGACTTTATATCTCTCAATTCTGACTTTATAACTCTCAATTCTGACTTTATATCTCTCAATTCTGACTTTATATCACTCAATCCTGAGTTTATATCTCTCAACTCTGACTTTATATCTCAATTCTGACTTTATATCTCTCAATTCTGACTTTATATCTCAATTCTGACTTTATATCACTCAATTCTGACTTTATATCAATTCTCTTTATAATTCTGACTTTATATCTCTCAATTCTGACTTTATATCTCAATTCTGACTTTATATCTCCTCAATTCTGACTTTATATCTCAATTCTGACTTTATATATTCTGACTTATAATTCTGACTTTATATCACTCAATTCTGACTTTATAACTCACAATTCTGACTTTATATCTCTCAATTCTGACTTTATATCACTCAATCCTGAGTTTATATCTCTGAACTCTTTTATATCTCAACTCTGACTTTATATCTCAATTCTGACTTTATATCTCTCAATTCTGACTTTATATCACTCTCTCTTTATATCTCTCAATTCTGACTTTATATTTATATCTCTCAATTCTGACTTTATATCTCAATTCTGACTTTATATCACTCAATTCTGACTTTATATCACAATTCTGACTTTATATCTCACAATTCTGACTTTATATCTCTCAATTCTGACTTTATATCTCAATTCTGACTTTATATCACTCAATTCTGACTTTATATCTCAATTCTGACTTTATATCACTCAGTTCTGACTTTATATCTCACAATTCTGACTTTATATCTACGTAATTCTGACTTTATATCTCTGCAATTCTGGCTTTTATATCTACATAATTCTGACTTTATATCTCTCAATTCTGACTTTACATCTCTCAATTCTGACTTTATATCTCACAATTCTGGCTTTATATCTCTCAATTCTGACTTTATATCTCTCAATTCTGACTTTATATCTCTCAATTCTGACTTTATATCACTCAATTCTGACTTTATATCACTCAATTTAGACTTTATATCACAAATCTGACTTTATATCACTCAATTCTGACTTTATATCTCAATTCTGACTTTATATCACTCAATTCTGACTTTATATTACTCAATTTAGACTTTATATCACTCAATTCTCACTTTATATCTCAATTCTGACTTTATATCTCACAATTCTGACTTTATATCACTCAATTCTGACTTTACATCACTCAATTCTGACTTTATATCACTCAATTTAGACTTTATATCACACAATTCTGACTTTATATCTCAATTCTGACTTTATATCTCAATTCTGACTTTATATCTCTCAATTCTGACTTTATATCTCAATTCTGACTTTATATCACTCAATTCTGACTTTATATCACTCAATTCTGACTTTATATCTCTCAATTCTGACTTTATTTCACAATTCTGACTTTATATCTCAATTCTGACTTTATTTCACAATTCTGACTTTATATCACAATTCTGACTTTATATCTCAATTCTGACTTTATATCACTCAGTTCTGACTTTATATCTCACAATTCTGACTTTATATCACTCAGTTCTGACTTTATATCTCACAATTCTGAGTTTATATCACTCAATTCTGACTGTTTATATCATGATAATCTGACTCTACAACAATTTCAAGCTTACATCACGCAATTCTGACAACTCACAATTGCAAGTTTATATCACAATTCTGACTTTAACAAAAGTTTGAGTTCATATCACACATTCCTGACTTTGTACTTCACAATTTTGAGTTTATATCATGCAACTACGAAAAAAGTCAGAATTGTGAGATAAAAAGTCGTGATTAAGTTTTTTTATTTTGTAAATAAGCGTCCATAGTTTGTTAATGGAATAAACAGTATGAAAAGAATATGAATCAACAATATCATATATTTCATACAAATGATTTGTGAGACAAATATCGTCATCCATGAAGCACTTCATTAAACACTTCAGCTACTAAAACATAATATGTGCAGTTTCACAGAATTATTTCTGATATTATCATTTGATATATATCATTTGTCTGGCATGTCATACATGAATTTCAGAAGCTGAAAGATAATAACAAACACTAGAATGAACATGGACAGCAAATGTCTGCTTACATAGTGTGAGACATCTATTGTTATAAACACATTTAGCTTCAGATGTTTTATGAAAGAATAATGTCATATTATATACTTAGCACCTGCTATTTAAACAACATCAAGTTAAGAAAGTTTAATGAAACTAAGATAAAGTGGGACTGGATGAAGTGTAATTTAACACAAATGCAGCAGTCTACTCAAGTGCCCTACTTTCTTTGTATAGTAAAATAATTTGCACCATCTAGCTTTGTTCTTGCTGATTCTTCTGTTTTGAATATTAATTTTAAAAGAATGATCACAAGCCATATCAGGAAGCAATCCTCAAGCATGATATGCCAACTTTTGCACAATTATTATTTTATGCTCAAGAAAGATGCACAGTTTTGAAAAGCCTGACCGTATTGAGGGCGTCCGTATTGAAGTCATCCACCTGCTTGCTGAATTACGATCAGTTGATATCAAACATACCTTTTCTTAAATGCATTAAAGTCGAGAGGTTTTATGATTAAAAGAATACAGCAGCACACTTTATGCATGGCCCTTAACAATGACTGAGGACTTCTGTGGTGAGGACGCTGAAATGAAGCTCACAATTCCCATCGAATACGGGTAAATTGAGAGGCATAAATTCTGCATTCTCCAGGTCTCTCCTTTATTGTTCCAAGAAATCAAGGACTCTCACCATTATGATTGGTTGTGTTGTTGTAGTGTTGCTAAAGCCTGATCATATGGCTTTCTGTATACCTTCAAAGCTTCAACAGAGCATTCTCTCTCACTCTCATTTTCTTTCCCTTTACACCAAGTTTTTCACTTCCCTCGAGATGTGCACAAGAATGACCTCACATCGGTTTTATTTTGGTATTGTCAGATATTCAGTGTAGCGATCTGCCTTTGAAACCGTCTCAAAGCGCAGATCAAGGATTTTCTGTTGCTTGTGCAAATTGTGGCCAATCCGAAAGGCATTAGAAGTCAATTCTATCTCTTTATTTGCTGTTCAATAGTCTGAGGTTATAGCTGGCTAAAATTCTGTATTTTGTGAGGTGGGAAAAATACACCTAAATTCATTGTGCATTCATGGATCTGTTTCATAGACACATGATGTATTTATTACAACAGATGATAGAGGTGCCTCAAAGGCGTTGGGTATTGTGTGTCTAGCCATACATGGATTCTTTTAAAAGCTATCTTTAGAACGGCCCTCGAAAAGCATCTTGGAACATTTTTTGTTGTTGTCACTTAAAAATGATTTGTTAAATAAAAAAACAATTCCTCGTATGCTGGACCCTTTCACAATATGAAGGCTCTGTGACTCATTTTATTGCTAACTAAAGCTAAACTTAATACTATTAAAAAAAAAAAAAATTGTTAATTTAAATAAAGCTGAAATGAAGTAAAATATAAATAATTTGTAATTTCACTAAAATTTAATAAAAATAAATGAAAGCTTCATAGAAATACTAATAAAAAGACAAAAGCACATTTTTACCTGTACTGCGACAAACTTTTTACCTGTAGGATTACCTTTTTTTAATAATAATAATAAAAACAATACAATAAAAAATAAAAAACATCACAGAAAGACCAAGAAGAACAAGGAATGTAATAAGGCTATACACAGATCAAAAAGCTGTGTTCCTAATAATCCTTTAGGTGAGTGTACGTGCTAGAATCATATTAATTACATAAACTATTATTTTAGTTTTTAGTAATAGACCACAAGTATTATGTGTGGAATATACTTTATAAGGCTTACAAATGATTTTCATTTTTCCGTTTCAGGATAATGACAGCATACCCATTACATTTATATTACTTATGTATACATAAATGTAATATAATATAATATAATATAATATAATGTACAATGACATCATATCCATTACATGTGTATATACACTCACCTAAAGGATTATTAGGAACACCATACTAATACTGTGTTTGACCCCCTTTCGCCTTCAGAACTGCCTTAATTCTACGTGGCATTGATTCAACAAGGTGCTGAAAGCATTCTTTAGAAATGTTGGCCCATATTGATAGGATAGCATCTTGCAGTTGATGGAGATTTGTGGGATGCACATCCAGGGCACGAAGCTCCCGTTCCACCACATCCCAAAGATGCTCTATTGGGTTGAGATCTGGTGACTGTGGGGGCCATTTTAGTACAGTGAACTCATTGTCATGTTCAAGAAACCAATTTGAAATGATTCGAGCTTTGTGACTTGGTGCATTATCCTGCTGGAAGTAGCCATCAGAGAATGGGTACATGGTGGTCATAAAGGGATGGACATGGTCAGAAACAATGCTCAGGTAGGCCGTGGCATTTAAACGATGCCCAATTGGCACTAAGGGGCCTAAAGTGTGCCAAGAAAACATCCCCCACACCATTACACCACCACCACCAGCCTGCACAGTGGTAACAAGGCATGATGGATCCATGTTCTCATTCTGTTTACGCCAAATTCTGACTCTACCATCTGAATGTCTCAACAGAAATCGAGACTCATCAGACCAGGCAACATTTTTCCGGTCTTCAACTGTACAATTTTGGTGAGCTCGTGCAAATTGTAGCCTCTTTTTCTTATTTGTAGTGGAGATGAGTGGTACCCGGTGGGGTCTTCTGCTGTTGTAGCCCATCCGCCTCAAGGTTGTGCGTGTTGTGGCTTCACAAATGCTTTGCTGCATACCTCGGTTGTAACGAGTGGTTATTTCAGTCAAAGTTGCTCTTCTATCAGCTTGAATCAGTCGGCCCATTCTCCTCTGACCTCTAGCATCAACAAGGCATTTTTGCCCACAGGACTGCCACATACTGGATGTTTTTCCCTTTTCACACCATTCTTTGTAAACCCTAGAAATGGTTGTGCGTGAAAATCCCAGTAACTGAGCAGATTGTGAAATACTCAGACCGGCCCGTCTGGCACCAACAACCATGCCATGCTCAAAATTGCTTAAATCACCTTTCTTTCCCATTCTGACATTCAGTTTGGAGTTCAGGAGATTGTCTTGACCAGGACCACACCCCTAAATGCATTGAAGCAACTGCCATGTGATTGGTTGATTAGATAATTGCATTAATGAGAAATTGAACAGGTGTTCCTAATAATCCTTTAGGTGAGTGTATATATATATATATATATATATATATATATATATATATATATATATATATATATATATATATATATATATATATATAATTCTTAGGATGAAAAAAAAGAGTCTTGGGATGAAATGTATTATGTGTTGTTGTAGAAACTCATCATCATATATATATATATATATATATATATATATATATATATATATATATATATATATATATATATAATATAAAAATAAAAAAAGATTTATTTGTTTATAAAAACAAATGTATTACAAAGTTTTCAAAATGATGTCCAATAAGCACAAAATATCATAACACATGTAAGAGTAAGCACGGACACAAACAAAAAGATGAAGAGTTACACAGAGAGAAGGAAACAGTCAGTGGCAGTAATGTCAGTGAGTGCGGTGTGTTCTCAACTCGGCCATGATGAAGGGGGAGGGGGGGGATGAGACAGAGACAGAGACGCTCATTTGTTCAGTCATCTCTCAAACGGCTAGTGTTTGACTTCCTGCCGGTAGGAGTGGGTAATTCAGCAGCACCGTGTGAGCTTGTTAGATCACCAAGGCCCACGGTGGTACCATTCTTTGCAGACCCTTGACAGCAAATATGTAGTAATGATATTGTCTCCAGCTGGGTAATAACACACAATTCAGACGGCCACACACTGCACTGCTGCAGAAATAGAGGGGAGAGAAGAATTACCCTGAAGCACTAGAGGAAAATGACAGTAGAAATGTCTCCAGCCTCTGAAGTGGGGCATTGAAAAATGTTCTTCGGTAGAACTGGACCCTCAATAGCCGTTTTGTCTCTCAACAAAAACAAACATGCTGCTTGAATAAATGAATGTATAAATAATTGCAAGGACATGTGAATATATAGAGACAAGACACAAAACCTTAATTATTATGCAATTTAAAACATATTAACAAACAACAACCATGCAATCGAAAATGGAACTTTGTTGTTTCTGTTTTCACATTTGGTTCAACTGTATGGTGGTCCAAACCCAAGTTCACTTCCACCCCCCTCAAGTACCATCATGAGTAACAGCAGCTGTTTACCACGGTAACTAGGTAGCAAGTCAGGATGAGAAGATGCTCACTATTTTATTCATGTTTTGATGCTTTGGATGTTGATCTGCTAGTGTAAACCTAAAGGTTAGCGGATATACATTTATTTAAAGTGTGTTTTCCCAGGATAACAGACACACACACAGGTGCAGGGTTGGAAATTAATAGGAGCTTGGGACAATAATGAAACCCAAATTCAAGATAAGGGAGCAAAGAAAATGCAGCTAGACAATAAAAATGATTAGAGTGATTAGAGTGAAAATTAATGTGCATCATTACATTTGCATCAGATTTCTTTTTGCACATATTTTGCAGTGTTAAGCATTATAATCACATGCATCTGTTGAGCTTATGAATACAATAGCCAATCCGAGTCATTTAGATTAGTCACCACTTAAAACATAGTTTTGTTCAGTGTACGTGTATATGATTGATTCTATTAATCGACAATAATAATCATTATTACAAGAGCAATAATCAACATATATAAACAAATAAATAAAAATGATATGATATAAATATGATATTTTTATCCTATGTCAGCCCTATGTTGTAATGAGTTCCTGTTTTTTTATTTTATAATTTATATGTAGGCTATTTACATAGTGTAATTGTTGTGAAAATATGTGCCACCTTAGAGCAGCATTAAACAGTCTGTGTAAATAAAGATAAATGCCATGTTAGATGCAGCTTCTGTTCAACCTCTGCAGTGTAAAGATGGCTTCTGTTGATAAAATATTATTGGTAACAATCTATAGTATTCTGATCGAAGTTAAATTTGGTTAAATTTATTATTTAAATTTTTATTTTTAAATGATAAAAATGGCTCTTGCAAAGGTAAAAATAATCCCCATGAATTTCTAGCAGGAAAATATTGCCCTCCATTGAGTTCTGACCCTACATAGGTGTATTTAATATAATTATTTGTTGTCCAATACGAAGCTAAATTATAAATATCACCTGCCTCTGACTATAGCAATAGCAAAAAGCAAATCATGATTTGGTCAACTTCCAGTTTTATTACGAAATAAGTCAACAGAAGAAACAGAACTGTGCACAAAATCATTTCATGGTGTCTTTAAACCAGTCAGACTGACATTGATTGATGACAATGACATTTAACCAGTAAAAGTGAACTCCATTCACCTCTTTGTTCCCCTACTGTAGTGTGAAATGGTGACACATGATTCTTAATGAGTGTGAAGTAGTCAAGGGCTTGACATAATGCCTCAGGGGCCCCACTGCAACAGTCTATTAGCTTCCTGCTGGGCTTTGGCTCTCACACAGAGCTCACTGCTCAGGATAACTTGGCCCAGTGTCCCTTCATGGATGCCTCCAGGCTATAAACTGTACTTCTGCTGTCAATCAGATACGCTTGGAGAGTGGATAAAAGCAGTGGTGTTGGTTAACTGTTTGCTTGTTTGTTTATTCATAGTTTTCGTCGCGGAGCCCTGGAGGTCAAAACAGCCATAGAACTTCAGCACAAGCATGTCGATTTTTCATCTCAAAAACAAAAATATTTGAACAAAATGCAAGTTTTGGGTGTTTGTAGGGGGGATTTAATGGAATAAAGAAGGAATAAGAACAATAAAAAGAAGTTCTGGGTCTAATTATAGCCTATATAGAAGTAATCCATTTAAGCTCTTTGCAAATAATATTTTATTTAAAAATATGCACGCATTGACTCTTGTTTGTATGTCTACTAGGTCAAAACATTTCTTGTCTTGTCACATTCAGTTATGAATGACATAATTTAGATGATTGCATGTTTTATTATTTAATTATTAAATTACATCACTGTATGTTACTGTGGGTTGTTAAACATATCCATCGTAAAACAGTTGTCAAATAATAAATGTTTAGCTACTTATATCTTACCATGCACACACTCTTTCACTGGAAAAACTAAGCGTGGCATTGGAATTCACTCCTCTTCAGTGAACATTAAGCCCCTAACAACAAACAGAGCAGTGTGTAATGGAGAGCAGCATTAAAAAAATGTGTCCATTTCCAATTATTGGGTGGGAATTGTCCCCAATGCCTATGGTGGTTATGGCACTGTACAGCACCCAATGCAGTATTTCAATCACTAAAACAGCAGAGCGTTCTAAAACGCTTAACGTGAAAAGCACTTAGGGTGGGTTGCACCAATAAGGATTAAATTAAGCAAAGTTTAACGATAATCAAGGATTTATTAATCTTAGTTTTATTTTAAATCAAGTCGTGTTGTGCCACTTAATTTTAAACACATATTAACAAATCAGGGATTACAATTCAAACCTGTGATTAAAACCTTTCTCCGCCATGAGGGATTCACCAATTAAATGGAACAATGTTAATATTCCATTTCCATTTTTATTGACCACCAGAAACTCTCTCTCTGACATAAGTAGCTCTTGACGATAAAGGAAATAAAAACTTTAAAAAATAAAAATATTAACTGTCTTCATAAACTGCTACGTAGAAAGACCCTTAGAATTAGAGGGCTGATCAAGCAGCAGGCTAAGGTTATGTTTAATCCTTATTGGTGCAAGCGACCCTTGAAGTGCCTTGATGTACTAAAACCTTTTTGATGATGCATACTCCACAGAAAAAAAAAAAAAAAAAAACTTAAATTATCAGGAGTGTTAAAATGAACACTGAATCAGTGTTAAAGTTAATGGGATAATTAAGTGATTCATTGAGTGATGATTGGGCATTAATGATGAACACCTGTTGTTAACAAGCATTCCACTGAAGGAAAGAGTCACTATTTTTAGGTCACCATTATGGTTATCAGTGTTTGCTTTAGTTGGGCTCTTGACCCTGATATTATTACTGGCTGTTAGTGTGTTGATAAAATCCATTTGTGATCCAACTGTGTTGATAAAATCCATTTGTTGTTACAAAGAAAGCCCAGAGAAAAATACAGAAAAATATTAGAACACCTGACAGATCTGAAAACATGCAGACAGGTGTTACGGATTCGGTGTGGATCAAACTCACGAAGGCGAAGGAGAACTTGGAACTGGTACTTTAATAACAAACTCAAGAAACAGGCAGGAAAAACAGCAACATACGTGAACGAGAACCAACAAACACTAAGGGCAAACAGAGGGCTTAAATACACAGGGGAAACAAGGTGATGACTCGACTAATTAACAAGACACAGCTGGGACAAATGAACTCATAATGAGGGTGACCATGGGAACGCAGGAGTGGTGGGAAAACTGAACAAAGGAACATGTGACAGGAAAAAAACACAACAGAAACAGAGAGACATGTAACAACGGGTGCTTTGACCCTCAAATATCAGATGAAGTGAGTCGTACTGTTTTTATCCACTTTTAACTTTAATATTTGGTATGTCCACCTTTTGCAGCAATTACAGCATCACATCTCACTGGCATAGTGTCAATATATTTCCTCTGAGAACTTCAACACTAATGTTATCCCATGCCTTCTGCAACTGAAGCCGAAGGCTTTCCTTTGAATGTACAATAGATCTGTCCAGTTTATTTTCCAACTCGCTCCAAATGTGCTCGATGGGGTTGAGGTCCGGACTTTGAGGGGGCTAGTCCATCATTTTCAATGTTCCAGCAGATTCCTTTCATCACAGGTAATAGTTAGAAGAACGTTTTGGGTCATTGTCCTCTTGGAAAATAAATCCAGGCCCAATAAGACGACTCCCAGATGCCAAGAGTTCTAATAATTTTGGCCACCACTGTATTTCCAGACCTTATGTTTTCATTGTAACATTCACCATATAGTGACCTGATATCATTCTGAGCCCAATCTCTGATTATATGGGTGATGTGTTAATTTTACGTTGTGATGTTACAGCATGAGATTATTCACAGCAAACACGTTTTCTCAGACACACATGGACATCAAGAATTAGCGTATGAATCTCAACAACGGTGACTATACAGACAGAATATTCAGAAACAGATCAACTATGAACATCACAAAACAAGCTACTAAAAAGTCACACAAAAAAAAAAATAGTAAGAATAAAATAAATTGCTAAGACAATTCAGCTGCATAATTTATCCATGCCATAATGCATACTGGGAGCCATGGATAAGTTTTGATTGGTGGCCCCAGATGCACTGCAACATGCTTTTTGATGGTCACCATTGTTGAGATTCATATGCTGATTCTGATGTCTGTGTGTCTAAATGATAGAGTAGTTCAGAACAACTTTTAAAAATTCCTCTTATTATATTGAAAATGCCAGCTCTTATGCTGTAGAGTCAGAGCTGCTGTAATCAGAGATTAGGCTCTAAACAAGTTTAGTGATTCAGATCATGATGATTATGTCAAAACATAACCAACATCTGACCACATTTTCTCTTGGCTTGTCTCACTGTAATAACTTGGTTAAAGCAGCCAAAGAAAATCTAATGTTATAAAGTCAAGGGTCAAGAGCCCAACTAAAGCAAATACTGATCCCCATAATGGTGACCTGCTTCCGATTAATTTGAACACTCTGGAGTGTGGACTCAAATAAACTCTGAGGACAGTTAATTTAACACTGGGTTTTTTTGCCTAGAATATGAATGCAACATGTTTTCTTTAAAATGGTTTTCGATGGAAGAAACACTTAACGAGAACCCTTGTGTTGCATTTATATTCTGTGTTCATCTGTTTGCCTGTACAAAGTATGTATCATCAATAAGGTGTATACTGAATTAATATACAAGGTGTATATATTTTAATATCACTGTCTTACTACATTAGTACTTACTCTGAACCTAGTAAAAATTGCTGGCGGGCAGCGGAGGAAAGCCTTGTTTTGCCCTCCAGGTGGCCGTTCCTATAAGGCTGTGACGTCACGTGAAAACTATGAATAGTTGGGTATTGCCTATTTAGTGTTAGGGATCTGATTATACCACTAACCCTATATATTCATTTTTGATACGTAATTTGTCTTGAACAAGGACTTGAGATGTGAGTGATCACATTCAAAAATTCTAAGATTTTCTCCTGGTGGGTGATAAAAGGAGGGACATTTAGGCACTATACAGCAGAAGTACAGTTTATAGCCTGGAGGCATCCATGAAGGGACATTGGGCCATCTTATCCTGATCAGTGGGCAGATGAAGACATTGGGGGTGGGATCTTGTGACGTAGTATAACCACCCAGAACACCTTTGTAATTAGTTAGCAATGTATTAAAACTCCATCAGAGCCACCCCTAGCATTGTGGCGGTGACTTTTGCATGGATATGTGTTTTCTTCAGAAATGTTATTTATATAAGTATTTATTTTAAATATGAATAATTGATTTCTTAAATTATTGATAATAAAAATAAGTATTGTAATATAATGGACAAACTATAGTTATATCAACAGAAGTGAATATGAAATGACATATAATAGTGGTGTGAATAGATTCAATTAATGATTCATAGGTTTTTGATTTGATTCAAGAAGAATTCTTTACAATAATTTACAATAATTTGCAAATTTACAATAATTCGATTTGATTGTGATTGATGACTGGAAATGACACCGAATGAACAGATTGTTCATTGGACCAAGCAACTTAAAGTAAACACATTAAATACATGTAAATACAAGCTACTTGAAATACAAGTGCAATAAAAGAGAGCAATGTGCTGATAAAGTATTTTAGAGCTGAGCACACCTATGAAAGTATTACATATTCCATTCCATTCTTTAGTTCCATTCTTGGTCTGGAAATAACCATTTTGAAATTCACTATAATTACCAGATGTGAATAATCCAAATATTACAATATTATCGTATATGTTACATTTAATTTCCTCAAGGTCTCATCACGCTAAAAAAATCAGCTATATCCTAAGACCTCTTAAATGTCTTCTGCTTGCCTAAATAAACAATGATACCAGTAAAATGATTTTCTTTATCTTACAGAAAATAATGGTGGGTTTCCTTGCAATGAAAGTGTTTTATTTCAGTTCTGGTGGCCATACAACCAGTTGGCAGCTTTATCAATGGTTTGTAAAGGTTTGACTCACTGTACCGCTATTGTGAGACAGCTGTTGTCTGCTCATGTGATAGTCAGTGACTGTCCTGTATTTTAAAATACTGAATGATACTTTATTGAATCGCAATTCATTTGATTGTTTGCACTTTAAATTGATTCTTGACTGAAACAAACAATCCTTGGTTCAAAGATTAATATTTCAAGATCCATGCATCTGTAGGATTTGTAATTGAGAACTGAATCTTGTGAATCTTTACACCTCTAGCATATAGGCTATGCTTTACTGTATTCTACTATGCAATGGCTGAATGAAAACTGAAACCGTTCCATTTATACCAAAGCTGGATGCCAGTGACCTCAAAGATGGAGGAAAGCCTCCCCCACTCCCACAGTGACACACACATACACACAGATTGTTCATGAGGGGTTGTGCATCGAGAGCTGTCCTCGGGCAGGAGAGAATACTTTAATCTGAATGCTTGATCAGAGCTCTCCTCACACACTGAATCGTCTCTCTGTCACCCCGCTCAATGTCCTCATCTTGTGGCCGTGAACTCTGTCTCCCGTCTAAGCACTAAGCGAACGATTGGATAAGAGAAGAGATAGAGGCAGAAAGAAAAAAAGAGCTTCCTGCTCCTTTCCATTATTTCTAGCCTCTGATGCCGATATTTTATAATGTGAAAATAAATTAGAATGCGATGTAAAGCATAGCCTTGATACACCCTGGCAGAGAGAAAAGCAGCCACATTAAAATGGACTAATTCATCATCTTTTTTCATCTTGTTCATGGGCTAGAGCTGCTTTATTGAAATGAGTCCCTCTTGCTAAGAGTGCAGCATACACAGCATACATTTCATACCCTGATGACCTCTGATTAAATGAATTCCACTAAGAGACTTAAATGTTCAGGCTTAACTTTTTTCCTTTTGAAGGAATGAAGAATTGAAGCCTTTTCATGACATTTGGAGACCTCTAATGCTTCCTCTTCAGTACTGAATCTGAGTCTTTGTTTTTTGCTAGTGTTTGTAAAATCAACTTGATGCTGCACATTAAACATACAAACCAGGATGCATTTTTGCAATTCTCTCCACAAGTCAACTCTATGTCATTGTTCGGGAATACTTTACCAATCCATTTCGGGTCTTGGAGTCTCTACTGGCCAGCTAATAAGTTAAATCAGGTGTGTTTAATTAGGAAGAGTACAAAAATGTGATGTGCCTCTAAAAAGTTGGGAAACACCGGCTTAGAATGACACGGTACACTAAAACTACAATACCCATCATGCTTTCACATACTTCAACAACATAGAGAAGGCAGGGGTTTTCATTTTGTAAAGTAATTACAAAGATTGTGTGCTTCTTATTTGAAAAAGTAACTTGGATTGAATGTTGCAAATGTCCTTGTTACTGTGCGTTCACACCAGATGCGACTTGCGCAAATAAATCGTGCCATTCGCACGTAGTTTGACGCATGAACATTTTGAGTTTACTCGCTTCATTCACGCGTGATATTCACTTCAATTGCGTGTAACATTCTCTTCACAACAGACACAAATTCGCGTCATGGAAAGGGCTTCTGCCAGGCGGCTCGTCTCCTTGCGAAATGGCTGACATGGATTGTTTTAAAATATGGCGAATAAGCTCAGTTTGCTGGCTTTAGCTAGATTGTAGTCTCAATATGTGCATTTTTGAATATATATAGCTCAAATTGAGTAAACTCACGTGAATCACGCGTTACGCACATCATAGCCTGAAACACTCAATTTGAGGAAATCACGTCATTTGAGTCGAACAAATTGCATTGACTTAACATGTAAATCACTTGTGCTTAACGCTTCATTCGCATCTGGTGTGAACGCACCATTAGTGCCCGCCTCCCATGTCGGAGCCCCTGTTCGATCCCGCTTGGAGCGGGTCAAGTAGGACCAGTTACATTCAGCTCAATGAACCGGATGGAAGTGAAGTTTAGGGGGGTGAGTGTAACGGCCATAGGCCAGTAAGAGCTGTGCATGTAAACCTCACTCCCTTGGCCTCAAGAGGTGCACTAGCCACTGACGCTAGCTGCTGTGGTCTTTAGCATCCTTGTTAGAGCGCCCACCTCCCCTGTTGGAGACCCCTTTTCAAATTCTGTTTGGAGCAGTTACATTTGGTCTGCAGAGAAGTGCCCCCCCTGGAGTGTTATTGCACTACGCAGACTGAGAGATATATGTATAAGGAGTGGCACACCTGTGTCTTGGTTCCCATGTTCACTTTTATTATTGCAATTATCTTGAGCTCTGTGTGAACGGTACTTAAAGGCTCATAGTATACCTACGGCAAAGTTCTTTGTTCTTTGCTCAGGGGTAAAAATAAGTTTTGAGACAGCTGAACAACGGTATACTGTTTGTGAACATTCATATGCGTGAATCTAGAATGACGGCCAAAGTGAAAAAATAAACCGGAAAAGTTGATTTTAGACTGATTTGAAATGGCCTGTGTTTTGCTAGTAACCCACAGTGAAGTGAGAGTGTTTTCGCTTCCTTTAGGCGATGACACAGGATGGCTTTTTGTTGTGTCTAGGTGTCACTTTTCTAGGTTTTCGCCACACACAAGACTGTGCTGGAAAAATAAAATAGAAATAAACTCTTCTGGAGGCTGGCCTGGAGAAGCCCCTGAATCTTTCTTTGTGTCTGCCTCTCTGAAGCAGGACTGCCATTACATTATTCTTATACTGCAATCACAAGCTGCATTTACTGCTATGGATGTGCCCAAAGCCGAATACCTTATTTGGAAAGGCACAGATAATGACTTCAAAAACTCTTCCCAGGAGCTCCAGAGTTTGTCTAATAAAAAGCTCCATGTGAAATTCAATCTTTTGTAGAAAGAGCCAATAGAAGAAGTTGCTTCGACTCGGAAATAGCAATTTTCTGTCAAAGAAAATCCCAAGAAAGAAGGCAGGTTGGGATTGGGAGAAGGTTGAATTTCACTCTTATGAAATACTGTTTCAGAATGTTGAAGCTAAAACAACAATTCAGTTTGGTGGACTGGTTTGTGACAATAGATCTGAAGGACTTATTTTTTCATATTCCGATTGTAAAAACAGAGAATTTCTGAGATTTGTTTTTGGGGGCAAGGCATATAAATTATTTTGGAGTCCTTTCAATTGGGCTTTAATTGACCACTTTCACAAACAGCAATGGATGCAGTACTGAAGCTACATGTCTGAGGCTCCAGGGGAGTTTTGATTTATCTTGACACATAGTTGGTGATAACCCATTCAGAGCAGCTGACTGAACAAAAGAGATATTGTTCTCAGCCATCTAATGGACTCAGGTCTGAGATTTAGCCTAAAACGTTAAACCTAAACCTAAATCTAAAGAGACGCTGTTTCTATGGATGGAGCTGAACTTGATGCTAATGCAGGTGTTCAAAGTTGTGCATATCAGCTTGATGGACCACTAGATGTTTCTTACATGGGCTAATAAAAGTGGAAGCAAATAGTATCTCCCACTATTTATAAGTATAAATAGCATCTAACTACTATTTACACTTATTGCAAATAAAATACTGCTATTTTCACATAGTGTAAATAGAATCTATCACCCCAAAAAAAAAAAAAAAAAGACCTGTAGAGCTTGACATATCACATCAGATATCCTGACATAACTGTATATCAACACCATGTTAAAGTGTACTTCTAAGATCTGGGTTGATTAATAATTTGGAATAAAATAAGTAGCAGTATGTCTCCTCCCTGAACACAGGCAGTTGCTGGAGTATTTTATGTTGGATGCTCTGGCATGGAGGATTACCCCTTAATGCCTACAAGCCCCACCTCACAAACATCACGCAGCCACGCACAGATAAGAAGACAAAGCCCACCGCAGACAGGAAGCTCAAACGTGCAGCAATGAATGAGCCAGTGCCAGTGCCAGAGAAGAGGACTGAGCCAGCCATCGCCCAGGAGCACCAGGTGCAGTCTTTCTGCTGGCTCCATCCATTTCAGAGTCTCCTGCATCCCCACTGGTTCCGCCCAGCTTAAAGTCTCCTGTGTCTCCAGAGTTCCCGCCCAGCCTCCCTCTCCTGCCTCCCGTTCAAAAGTCATCCCCATATTTGCTGGTTCCCTTCATCCCCTCATCTTCTCCTCTAACGGCACTATATTGTGTGGATCTGCCTCGGGTTTTCTTGTCTCCAGCTCCATCTTAGCATGATTCCCCGACTTTGCCTACAACCGCTAATCCTGTCACTCCACCTCGACCCGTCGGCTCCACCTTGGCTCCTCCCTCAGCTCCACCAGATATCATCATTCTTGCGGATCTACCGGGCTCCCTCATCCCCCCGGCTTTGCCTTGGTCAGTCGTTGCCCTGCCTGCGCCACGGACCTACAAGCTGTCCACTACACTCCGTCTCTCCACCCCTTTGGCTCCGCCTTGGTCATCTGTCCCACCGGCTTCACTTAGTCTTCAGGTACCATGGCTCCACCTCGGATGCTCATTGCTGCGGGTCTGCCTCTGTCTCCAGGACCATCTGTGTCGCCCAGTCGCATCTGCTCTCCGTCTGCACGTTGGACTCCATCTCCATCATCTCCGTCAGTCGTCAGCTAAGTCTACACCTGTTGGACTTTGTTTAAGTTACGGGACATTTGGGAGAGGGGTGTAATGTCATGTGTAGTTCTGTTTTGGTTTTGTTTTCTCTGTGTTCTGCTCCTGTTTTGCCTGTGTTCCCTTTGCTAGTTTGTTTCCATGGTCATTCATTGAGTTTGCACACGTTCCTATGTGGAATTTAAGCCCTGTGTTTCATTAGTTTCTTTGTCCAATATTGTTTGTTTTTACATAGTTGTTCTATAGCTTATCTCCTGAGTGTTCTGTTTAGAGTTTAGGAGAGCTCTCTCTCTCTCTCTCTCTCTCTCTCTCTCTCTCTCTCTCTCTCTCTCTCTCTCTATATATATATATATATATATGTGTACACTCGCCTAAAGGATTATTAGGAACACCATACTAATACTGTGTTTGACCCCCTTTCGCCTTCAGAACTGCCTTAATTCTACGTGGCATTGATTCAACAAGGTGCTGAAAGCATTCTTTAGAAATGTTGGCACATATTGATAGGATAGCATCTTGCAGTTGATGGAGATTTGTGGGATGCACATCCAGGGCACGAAGCTCCTGTTCCACCACATCCCAAAGATGCTCTATTGGGTTGAGATCTGGTGACTGTGGGGGCCATTTTAGTACAGTGAACTCATTGTCATGTTCAAGAAACCAATTTGAAATGATTCGAGCTTTGTGACATGGTGCATTATCCTGCTGGAAGTAGCCATCAAAGAATGGGTACATGGTGGTCATAAAGGGATGGACATGGTCAGAAACAATGCTCAGGTAGGCCGTGGCATTTAAACGATGCCCAATTGGCACTAAGGGGCCTAAATAAAGTGTGCCAAGAAAACATCCCCCACACCATTACACCACCACCACCAGCCTGCACAGTGGTAACAAGGCATGATGGATCCATGTTCTCATTCTGTTTACGCCAAATTCTGACTCTACGATCTGAATGTCTCAACAGAAATCGAGACTCATCAGACCAAGCAACATTTTTCCAGTCTTCAACTGTCCAATTTTGGTGAGCTTGTGCAAATTGTAGCCTCTTTTTCCTATTTGTAGTGGAGATGAGTGATACCCGGTGGGGTCTTCTGCTGTTGTAGCCCATCCGCCTCAAGGTTGTGCGTGTCGTGGCTTCACAAATGCTTTGCTGCATACCTCGGTTGTAACGAGTGGTTATTTCAGTCAAAGTTGCTCTTCTATCAGCTTGAATCAGTCAGCCCATTCTCCTCTGACCTCTAGCATCAACAAGGCATTTTCGCCCACAGGACTGCCGCATACTGGATGTTTTTCCCTTTTCACACCATTCTTTGTAAACCCTAGAAATGGTTGTGCGTGAAAATCCCAGTAACTGAGCAGATTGTGAGATACTCAGACCGCCCGTCTGGCACCAACAACCATGCCACGCTCAAAATTGCTTAAATCACCTTTCTTTCCCATTCTGACATTCAGTTTGGAGTTCAGGAGATTGTCTTGATCAGACCACACCCCTAAATGCCTTGAAGCAACTGCCATGTGATTGGTTGATTAGATAATTGCATTAATGAGAAATTGAATTGAACAGGTGTTCCTAATAATCCTTTAGGTGAGTGTATATATATATATATATATATATATATATATATATATATATATATATATATATATATATATATATATATATATATATATATATACACACTACTGGTCAAAAGTTTTAGAACAGTAACATTTTTTAAATTATTTAAAGAAGTCTCTTCTGCTTACCAAGGCTGCATTCGTGTTATTAAAAATACAAAAAAAATATATAATATTGTGAAATATTATTAAAATGTAAAATAACTGTTTTCAATTTGAATATGTTTTAAAATGTCATTTATTCCTGTGATGCAAAGCTGAATTTTGAGCATCATTACTCCAGTCTTCAGTGTCACATGATCCTTCAGAAATCATTCTAACATGATGATTTACTGCTCAAGAAACATTTATTATTATTATCAATGTTGAAAGCAGTTGTGTGAAATATTTTTTAGGATTCTTTGATGAATAGAAAGTTAAGAAAAACAGTATTTATAATAGAAAGCTTTTGTAACATTGTACTAGCATTCAAAGGTTTTGGGTCGGTAATAATTTTTTTTTTTTTGGGGAATTAATACATTTATTCAGCAAGGACGCATTAAATTGATCAAGTGACAGTATAGACATTTATAATGTTGCAAAATCTTTATATTTCAGATAAATGCTGCTCTTTTGAACTTTCTATTCTTTAAATAATCCTGAAAAAAAATGCACAACTGTTTTCAACATTGATAATAATAATAAATGTTTTTTGAGCAGCAAATCATCATCTTAGAATGATTTCTGAAGGATCATATGACTCTGAAGACTGGAGTAATGATGCTGAAAATTCAGCTTTGAATCACAATAAATTGCATTTTAAAATATATTCAAATTGAAAAAGTTATTTTAAATTGTAAAAAGTTTTTGTTGTATTTTGGATCAAATAAATGCCTTGGTGAGCAGAAGAGACTTCTTTATAATAATTTTATATATATATATATATATATATATATATATATATATATATATATATATATATATATATGATATGTCATATGGCATATAAAACTGTATGTCACATGGCATAAGTATTTAGATCCTTAACTCAGCACTTAGTTTATGCATCTTTGGCAGCAACTACAGCCTCACTCAAGTCTTTTTGGATATGATGCGACAAGCTTTGCACTCTTGGATTGGGGATTTTCTGTCATTCTTCTCTGCAGATCCTCTCAAGCTTTGGATGGGGACTGTCAGTTGACAGACATTTTCAGGTCTCTCCACACATGTTTGATTGGGTTTAAGTCCAGACACTGGCTGGGACATTCACAGAGCTGTCCCTAAGCCACTCTTGCATTGTCATGGTTGGGAGCTTACGGTGACTGTCCTGTTGGAAGGTGAACCTTCTGCCCAGTCTGATGTCCTAAGCACTTCTCTGCACGATCTCTGTATTTTGTTGCATTCACCTTTCCTTCTACTCTGACCAGTACCCCAGTCCCTGCTGTTCAAAAATACAGCATAATGCTGGCACCACTGTGCTTTAATGTTAGGATGGTATTGTGTAGGTGATGAGCCATGCCTGGTTTCCTCCAGAGAAGTCATTTAGTTTTTTTTTTAGCAAATGTCAAGTTGGCTTTCATGTGTCATCCACTGATGGGAGGCTTCTGTCTGGTCACTCTGCAGTGATGGTTGTCCTTCTGCAAAATTCTCAGATCTCCACATATGATCTCTGGAGCTCAACCAGAGTGACCATCAGGTTCTAAGTTACCTATTTTACCAAGGCCCTTTTCCCTGATTGCTCAGTGTAATACAGTTCTTAGTTCAGGGAAGGAGGCGGGAACCGGCGAACATTTGAAAGACTTTAATTAAATAAATAAACAAAAAGTACTGTTACCGTATATGAAAGTAACACGGGCAGCCCTTCACGGATGGCTGCAATGCACACACATAATAAAACATAAACAACACACAACATGAAGTCCAGGCCTGGTCCTCTCTCGTCCTTCACTGGTGTCACTCGTCCTTATATGCCTCCAAGCTCCCTCATCGCTCATTCTCAATCATGCACCGGTCTCGCTCGCTCCTCCCACATCTCTCGCTCGTCAACCTCGCCACATTCAGTTTGGCCAGTTCTCTGAAGAATGCTAGTTGTTCCAAACTTCTTCTAATTAAGAGCTATGGAGGCCACTGTGCTCTTGGGAAGTTCAACGCAGGATTTTTTTTTTTTTTTGTAGGCTTTCCCAGATCCTGCACTTTAAGTCTGTAAAAACAGGGCCTAATGTGCTGTGTTAATATGAAGGATTATATAATTTTTCGACACTAATTTTTAACAGGTGTTAAACTTGTATTTTGTGCATTGTGTTGTGTTTTAGGGTACGAAAACGTCCGTAAATTTAACGGATACTATCCTGGCAGAAAATGACTAGTACCTTTTCTGTTTTTCTACAATTTTTCCACACTTATACTACAGTTACCACAGACATTGTTCAGATGTTTTGTTTCCAACATTGATGATGATAATAATAATAATAATAATAATAATAATAATAATAATAATAATAATAAATGTTTTTTTGAGCAGAAAATCCTCATATTAGATTGATTTCTGAAGGATCATGTGACACAAAAACAAATATATATATATATTTTTTATTTTATTTATTAAAATAGAAACATTTTAAATTGTAATAATATTTCACAATATTACTGTTTTTACTGTATTTTTGAATAAATGCAGCCTTGAGCATAAGAGACAGCTTTCAAAAACATAAAAACTTGTAATGTTTCCCAACTTGTCATGTACTGTATAATTGACCAAGTAAATAATTTATAATCTGGAATTTAAAATTGTACGTCAGGACATGGTGCACCTTATCTTGCACAAGTCTATCATTTTCACCCCCTATATCATAACATGTGCAGTGTTTAACAGCGTAATGCACATAATAAAACGTCAGTCTGCTGCGCACATGTGCAGGCAAATGGACAGTGGCTGGTGCTATGAGCTGGAGGTCTGAAGGATTGTTTTATTATCTCAGAGTGAGGAAACTTCTCCATTGCTCCCCTCCTGAGAGCGGCAGTGACCACGCTGCAGAGAGAGCGCACTGCAGGTGGGGAAAAAAGCAATTTCATGGTTCATTCAGCCTGTAATGTGTGGCTGTAATCTTCGGATAGAGCCTGGCTTTTTGTTTAAGTTTCTCAGAGGACCGAGCTGAGCCCTGCTCAATTAATCATTCTGCTAAAGTGAACAGCGACGGTGGGGGAAATTAATGTGAGCTTGTGTATGTGCAAATATGGATGTATAGAAATAACACACTGCTTGTGTAATGTTACATCTAAATTTGTTCCACATGCATGTACAACTTCAATAACACAAGCTCGCTGCAACACGTTTGCATGCAAGTCAGTACATGAATATGTCGCAGTGTGGTTTAGGTAATCCTCTCCGGCTGATGCATTAGCTCTCGCCATTTCTCCTCCTTTGTTTTCATCGCTGAGTGGCGGTCTGACGCTTTCAAACATGCAGAGGAGGGGAAAAAAAAACCAAGAACAATCACAGCATGAGGGTCATTTTCTGCAAGAGCTCACCTCTGCTTCCCCAGCAGCCTCTTGCCCAGCAGGAGCGCTAAATTAACACTTCACTTCACGGCACTGCGCCTCAGCGCTGATGAGCCCTAACTACAGGAGGAGGAGGGGGCGAAAAGGAAGAGTGGAGGGTGCAAGGAAAAAACGAGTGTGGGAAAACAAACACTCCATTTCCGCTTCATTTGGCCCTCAAATGTAGAGATACGCTCACCTGGAGGGGTGGCGATTGGAGTTGTAGCAGCTCACTTCTGGCTTAGGCGAACCCTGACAGGGAAGTTGCTACACTTTTAAAAACAATGGTTCCAAAAGGGGGGGTTAAGCGACGCCATAGAAGAATCATTTTGGGTGCCCCAAAGAATCTTTTGGTGAACCTTTCAGTTTTTTTTTTTTTTTTTTTAGTGTGAAGAATATTTTAATAATCTAATGAACCTTTTTCATGGAACCATAGATGGCAATAAAGAACCTTTATTTTTGAGAGTGAGATTAGCAAGACGATCATGAGGAAAGGCTATGAATATTATATGAGGGGCTGATACAATAGATGCAGCATTGAGCGCTAGATTAATGACTAGCGGGATGTGGTGTCATGGTTTGGAACCCATTGGTTCTCTCACACCTGTTGGGCTTCATTTAATTACTCAGCCAGAACATATGCTAGCCGGATGGCCGCTGTGGAATTGGAAGATGGCGACACCGGCGGAGCATGAAATATGGAGCAGATCATGTGTAGCTGTGAGACATGATGGGAAGACGAAGCGCGGAAGAGAGCGAACACGCGCGTGCGTGTAACTGAGAGGGACCTTGTGTATTTGTGTTTACACTTGATGTACTCAGAAAAGCAAAACATTGTGTAAACCAACGCTTGACATCCCTCACGCGACTAGTTCAAAAATATTCCACTGTAGCCTCATTACGGTGAAGAGACATTCCACACACAAAACCAGCACAAATCAGCAAAAGTCGTCTGTTGGGGGTGAGAGTAATTTAGCAGGGTGGCATGAGCCTATTTTTAAAGCATTCATCATGTTATACCTTCAGTCAATTTCACCATTGTTTTTATTAGGGTTTTTTTTGTTCTCTTTGTTGTTCAGAGTGTTTATTTGCACGCATAAGAGGGATTTGACGTTTTGTATCCGAGCAAACAGAAGCGGAAAAGTGCTTCAGAGTGGAATTAATTAGCGTGCTCTTAAACATGAGCGTGGAGCGAGTGTTTTTGTTTGTAGGGTGAGGCTAAGCAGCAGCGTGGTGAGGGGGTGGATCACAGGCAGGTTAAAATGACTTGTTATGATGGAGATCATCATGATAGGATTCCAATTGGTCAGTGCCGACGAACAATCAACATGGCCATCGGAAAAAAGCGCTTCATTCCTGGTATGACCGCTTGAATGCTGATGGATATGTGTGGTTGTGCATGTGAATGAGAAAAACTCAGGGCAGAAGTTCAGCTTTACACAGATGTCTGAATGTCAGACAAAAACATCAGGGAAGAGAATATAAAACTGTTCTTTTACCAAAGATGACGCATTATATTTCTTGATGAGATTGATATCGCATTGTCAACTGAGCCATTTCAGGTCTGTTGTTCCATTGTAATCAACATAATCAATAAAAGTAGTGACATCAATAATAGAAGTGACATGTCTGTAGTGGAATGGAGAATAAAATGTCTGTTCTCGGCCAGATAAGATCCAGGTAAAGCAGGATGACGTTTGGATCGTTGCTTGTTAAACATCTCCATTTTTGAAGTGTCTGAGGAGAGTGATCTTATCATGGATTAAGGAGGCGATAGAGCTCCCATGTCTCAAATGGGCATGGCCACATACCAGGCACAGCTTACAGGCCTTCAATTAGAAGATCCTAACATACTTTTCACTTTTACTGTGGGAAGCGAAAAAGAGTAGCGGTCACTAGAGAGAAAAATAAAGTTTATAGAAATATGAATTTCTATAGTCTTCCTGAATAGTCTTTAAAAGGCTACAATTTGTGCCCTTCATATCTTTCCAACTTATCTTTGCTATATTACCAAATTTGCGCATTTACATGAAAATAAATAGATAAATAAATGGGAATAAATTGTCAAACTATTAAAAAGTCTGGAAGTAGGTTAGGTGTCAACCGTGTTTCCATCCTATTTTTTAATAACAACAAAGGAAGATAATCCTTTCCAAAACTGATCCCTTACGAGACGAGTATTTTGTTGTGTTTGCCAGGCGATCTATGAAACTAATAAAGAAATTCAATATACATACAGTATAGACATACAGTACTGTATGTGGAAAAGTCAGCATTATATTATCTAATAAGCGCATTATAGAGGTCCTGATGTGTTTATATTTATGCCAGGAGAATAATAGCACAACTATCAGAAGTAATTTGCCAAACTTTACCTAGCCTAATAGTTCATGTTCACCAGTCATTGGTCATATTCAATTGGTGGCACAAAAAAATAAAATAAAACCCTAACCGGTATCTACACTGTCTGCGTCTCTAGATCTTAAAAAAGGGCTATTTCATGCATTCTGACTTATTTACACTGTTAAAGAGTTGATTCTCATGCTAAACATGGCCAAAATTTCACTAGTTGGATGTATGACGGAGTATTTCTGTGCCAAATACACTCCTGCAGGATTTTTGGAAAGAAGTTTTTTCCAGAAGTTTTGGAAAGTTTTTTTCCAGTATGGCCCTGCATGAATTCATAAAGGGCGGAATTCCTTGTATGGGCAGTTCTCTCAGATCAGTGTGTGCAAGAGCGCACCCATCAACGTACTTCGGGTTACAAAGCCATCGGCATTTTGTTTTTAGACACAGAAATCAACAATGTCACTAAAGAAGTGCGTTTCTCGTTGTGAGGGAAAGATAACCTAGTTCAGCATCCCAAATAACCCAGCGTTAAGGAAACAGTGGATGCAGTTGGTTTTTCCGGAGCTGTGCGAGTGTGTGTGTGTTGTTCCCGGTCATGAGTGGAAAACTTAAGCAGGCGGTGAGTGAAACTGCATCAAATGTCTGTGTTTTGTTGGCAGTCGGCGAGTAAGTGCATATAATGTGAACAACACCAACGTATAGTGAATCAAAAGCTATCCAGGGATAATGCCATGATGTAGTATGTGTGTGTGTGTGCGTGTGTGTGTCATAGGTGTGTGTGCTCTTTATCTCCACCCACTGCACTCCACGAGTTCTAAACAAGAACAACTGCAAAAAGGAACTGCAATTTCTTAATGTGGGTGAAGCATGGGAACCTCAATAGACTGAAGTTACCAAAATTTGGAAGCTGCACGACATTATCTCAAATTTCAATGATATTGACCTATTTATTTATATCTGCCTACTTTCAGCCTAACAATGTGCTTTAAACTGCTAAGAAGTTTTCATGACAAGAAGTATGTAAAAAAAACGTGCAGCCTTCAGGCTTCATCCGACGAGACCTCTCAGCTAAGCACCATGGACAGCGCAATGACCAGGCCTTGAGAGAAAAGGAAACAATAGGCATAAGCAAAAAAGGCAAACCCAGAAAAACAGCCTTCAAGTTTTCAAATGAATTTTGATTTGAAATAATTTTTGATGAAGGTGTTTCATCCTTGTAGGACAGTATAACCCATAAGAAAAAGACTATTAAATGTGCACAAACAGCCCTTGATTATAATTTTAACTGCAGCATGTTATTTGATATAACAAGATGGTTATTTTAAATGCACTAAACCTCATCATTACAAATTTGTAATTACATATATTTAAATACATGACATACAAGTTTCAATAGAATTGACATTATGCACATGTTAGTTTACCTGGACCCACTTTATATTAGGTGGCCTTAACTACTATGTACAAACACAATTCCAAAAAAGTTGGGACACTGTACAAATTGTGAATAAAAAAGGAATGCAATAATTTAAAAATCTCATTAACTTATATTTTATTCACAATAGAATATAGATAACATATCAAATGTTGAAAGTGAGACATTTTGAAATGTCATGCCAAATATTGGCTCATTTTGGATTTCATGAGAGCTACACATTACAAAAAAGTTGGGACAGGTAGCAATAAGAGGCCGGAAAAGTTAAATGTACATATAAGGAACATCTGGAGGACCAATTTGCAACTTATTAGGTCAATTGGCAACATGATTGGGTATAAAAAGAGCCTCTCAGAGTGGCAGTGTCTCTCAGAAGTCAAGATGGGCAGAGGATCACCAATTCCCCCAATGCTGCGGCCAAACATACTGGAGCAATATCAGAAAGGAGTTTCTCAGAGAAAAACTGCAAAGAGTTTGAAGTTATCATCATCTAGTCAAAGTCAAAGTCAAGTCAAAGTCAGCTTTATTGTCAATTCTGCCATACGTACAGTACATACATACAGAGAATTGAAATTCTATGACTCTCAGACCCTAGGTGCCTAACAACAACAAAACAATAACAACAAAAGCTTAACAGTAACAACAACAGAAGAAAGATTAAAAAAAAGATGGATAAAGTGAATTATAGAGGTAAAGTGGCGATGGCAAATAGTGCAAACAATAGTAACAATAGTGCAATTTCAGATTTAAGTCAGTGCAGGTATAAAATTATAAGAGTGTGTGCAAAAAAAGAGTCTGTAAGAGGGGAGACCAATTCCTCAGAGAGACAATCTACAGTCTACAGTGCATAATATCATCCAAAGATTCAGAGAATCTGGAACAATCTCTGTGCGTAAGGGTCAAGGCCGGAAAACCATACTGGATGCCCGTGATCTTCGGCCCTTAGACGGCACTGCATCACATACAGGAATGCTACTGTAATGGAAATCACAACATGGGCTCAGGAATACTTCCAGAAAACATTGTCGGTGAACACAATCCACCGTGCCATTCGCCGTTGCCGGCTAAAACTCTACAGGTCAAAAAAGAAGCCATATCTAAACATGATCCAGAAGCGCAGGCGTTTTCTCTGGGCCAAGGCTCATTTAAAATGGACTGTGGCAAAGTGGAAAACTGTTCTGTGGTCAGACCAATCAAAATTGGTGAAAAAGCTATTTTTTGGAAAACTGGGACGCCATGTCATCCGGACTAAAGAGGACAAGGACAACCAAAGTTGTTCTCAGCGCTCAGTTCAGAAGCCTGCATCTCTGATGGGATGGGGTTGCATGAGTGAGTGTGGCATGGGCAGCGTACACATCTGGAAAGGCACCATCAATGCTGAAAGGTATATTCAAGTTCTAGAACAACATATGCTCCCATCCAGACGTCGTCTCTTTCATTGCATTTTCCAACATGACAATGCCAGACCACATACTGCATCAATTACAACATCATGGCTGTGTAGAAGAAGGATCCGGGTACTGAAATGGCCAGCCTGCAGTCCAGATCTTTCACCCATAGAAAACATTTGGCGCATCATAAAGAGGAAGATGCGACAAAGAAGACCTAAGACAGTTGAGCAACTAGAAGCCTGTATTAGACAAGAATGGGACAACATTCCTATTCCTAAACTTGAGCAACTTGTCTCCTCAGTCCCCAGATGTTTGCAGACTGTTATAAAAAGAAGAGGGGATGCCACACAGTGGGAAACATGGCCTTGTCCCAACTTTTTTGAGATGTGTTGATGCCATGAAATTTAAAATCAACTTATTTTTCCCTAAAATGATACATTTTCTCAGTTTAAACATTTGATATGTCATCTATGTTGTATTCTGAATAAAATATTGACATTTGAAACTTCCACATCATTGCATTCTGTTTTTATTCACAATCTGTACAGTGTCCCAACTTTTTTGGAATCAGGTTTGTACTAACATTTAAATTAATAATTTTATATAACGCACTTATTGTGAACATAATAATACATGTTTTTACATTGTACTTACATTTTAAAAATTACCTGCATGTAATTACACCTGTAATTCATTTCTGTAGTAACATTTATAATTACACTGTTGATACTGATACCTGTCCCTAACCCTACCCTTAACTTACCCATACCACCACACCTGTCCCTAACCCTACCCTTAACTTACCCATACCACCACACCTGTCCCTAACTTTACCCTTAAACTTACCCATACCGCCACACCTGTCCCTAACTTTACCCTTAAACTTACCCACACCACCACACCTGTCCCTAACCCTACCCTTAAACTTACCCATACCACCACACCTGTCCCTAACTTTACCCTTAAACTTACCCATACCACCACACCTGTCCCTAACTTTACCCTTAACTTACCCATACCACCACACCTGTCCCTAACTTTACCCTTAAACTTACCCATACCACCACCCCTGTGTCTAACTTTACCCTTAAACATACCCATACCAACCACTCCTGTCTAACTTTACCCTTAACCTTACCCATACCACCACTCCTGTCTAACTTTCCCCTTAAACTTACCCACACCACCACACCTGTCCCTAACCCTACCCTTAAACTTACCCATGCCACCACACCTGTCCCTAACTTTCCCCTTAAACTTACCTATACCACCATACCTGTACCTAACTTTCCCCTTAAACTTACCCATACCACCACACCTGTCCCTAACTTTCCCCTTAAACTTACCCACACCACCACACCTGTCCCTAACCCTACCCTTAAACTTACCCATACCACCACTCCTGTCTAACTTTACCCTTAAACTTACCCACACCACCACACCTGTCCCTAACCCTACCCTTAAACTTACCCATACCACCACACCTGTCCCTAACTTTCCCCTTAAACTTACCTATACCACCATACCTGTACCTAACTTTCCCCTTAAACTTACCCATACCACCACACCTGTCCCTAACTTTCCCCTTAAACTTACCCACACCACCACACCTGTCCCTAACTTTACCCTTAAACTTACCCATACCACCACACCTGTCCCTAACTTTTACCCTTAAACTTACCCACACCACCACACCTGTCCCTAACCCTACCCTTAAACTTACCCATACCACCACACCTGTCCCTAACCCTACCCTTAAACTTACCCATACCACCACACCTGTCCCTAACTTTACCCTTAAACTTACCCACACCACCACACCTGTCCCTAATTTTACCCTTAAACTTACCCATACCACCACACCTGTCCCTAACTTTACCCTTAAACTTACCCACACCACCACACCTGTCCCTAACTTTACCCTTAAACTTACCCACACCACCACACCTGTCCCTAATTTTACCCTTAAACTTACCCACACCACCACACCTGTCCCTAACTTTACCCTTAAACTTACCCACACCACCACACCTGTCCCTAATTTTACCCTTAAACTTACCCATACCACCACACCTGTCCCTAACTTTACCCGTATCCCACCTCAATATCAGCAAAAGTGTTTTGCAATACAATATGAACACAATAAGAACATTGTACTTATTTTTTGATGTAAGTACATAGTAGTTAAGGCCACCTAATATAAAGTGGGACCATTTACCTTAAATGCTTGTCGGTACATTCAGCAGTAACTTTAACCATAGAATTATGTAATTACACACTGTATATATACTAAAGTCTATAAGTGGGTCAATAAAAAGCATTGTAAAGTTCAGCTAATTGCATTTAATATAAGTTAACTATAAGCTTTAATTTTATTTTAATTAACTATAATTACTTTAAGACATTTTAATTTAATTGCAATTAACATGTAATTAGTGTCTGAAAATATTAGATTAAGTTTGCATTTAAGAACATTCTTTTAAAGAATATTATTTCTGTAATAAGGACATATGCCATCTTTTTGGAAATATGCCATCTTTGAGCCAATCACCTGAGCCGTAATGTCATGTGGTGAATTACAAGACACGCACAGTCCCAAACTCTTCGCTAATGACAAAAATAATTATAAAATATCAACTTTGAATAATTATTTTTGCACGTAACATAGCTACAATGAATGTCTGTCAATGGAAAAAAGATGCTTGACAGAATGGTGTACATATGGTGGCCATATGAAGTAGCATGAAACAGCAGGAGTTAACTGGATCATGCCGAATTTTGATCCTTGGGACAGTCATGAGATGATTTATTCATATGTCTGATGTCAGAAAGATGAGTAGTTCAGGTTCAGTCATTATTTCCATTAATCATCTTTTGGACTAGAGTCCTGGAAGAAAAAGGGGATTCCTCACAATTTGAGCCCTTTAAAAGGGGTGTCTGTTAGGGGGAAGAGTGGGAAAGAGATAATATGTGGTGGTGCTGTCAGGGAATGTTGTGTTGGTTTCTCAAAGACACACCCACTCGTTTCCAGTGGTACAGCTAAGCTCTCACTCCCTGAAGTGGGGACACTTGAAACACTAAGAGTGACAGAAACTTCACATAAGCTAGGAGGGCTCCATCACAACGGCCTCCTTCCCATCCTCTCTCACGCCTCACCCCGAGGCCGCTCCACTGTTCTCCCGGGTCATAGGCCACCCTGCGTGGGAGCACAGCGCTACCGTCACAGGTAGAGATTAGAAGGGTGATAGTCCATGATCCCTCGCCTAAAAAAGAGGAGGATAAAAGAATGAAAGGTGGGATACGCGTGGGGCTCTTGTCCTCTCTGTGGCGAGCCGTAATTGTTTCGCTTCGCTCCCAGTCACAGGTGCCACCCAGCAGTACCGCAACCATGTAATCCCCCCAAATCCAGCCTCTTCCGACGAGTGCTAACCAGGAATGTTCTAGCAGGGTCAATGGATTAGATGGAATTCACGGACATGGCTTGGCTTGAGAGGCAGAATTAGAGGAAGAAGTGACGGATGGAGACGGACGGAGGGAGGGAAAGAAAGAAAAGCACAGCGAATGAAAGAGGGACAGCGCTATATTAAAATGAGCTTGCCAGGTGGTCCCCCCGAAAAGTGGACACAGTGTGTCGAGTAATCTGAAAAGACCCGGTTTCTCTCGTCGCTCATTGGCTCCCGCTTTAAAAAGCGAGAAAATAAGAGCGCCAACGAGGGGGGTGGAGGTAGGGTTTGGAGGTTGCACTGATGTGCTCTATTGAGGTCTCAGTGAAATGTCTGTCAGGCTTGGTTTACCACAATCACAGCAGTGATTAGGCTTCTTTTGATGATAGGTTTAGTTTTCTGGCCATTGTAGAGAAAGAGGGGAAGAGTAAAGGCTGGGGGATGTGCGGGTGGGATGCGCAAAAGGAACGGGGAGGGGTACCAGGATGGCATATTAATGTCCCAAACCGGGAGGGACCTCCTACGTAATTTCCCAGCGGGTCGAAGGGGTCAGGTTTGTATTTAGTTAGTGGTAATGATCTCGTTAGGGATCTGAATGGACCACCGTCTAAGCCTTTTCAGGCCAGCGAGCGTGCCTGTCCGCTGCCCCTCCCCCAGCCGACGCTGTGTGGGCTTCCACAGCCCCTGAACTGTGATTAATAGACTTCCAGGGCTTAATAACTTGCAAAACAGCATTAAACAAGAGACGGCCTGGGACAATCGGCCCAGGGGAGCCCGGGAAGGCTGCAGAGGGGGTGGGCCGTAAACAGGGACGGCAACAATCGCCAATGCCTGGAATTAACTGAGACGGCAGCGGAGAGCACAATGCTACAGCTGGCCACTGGCGAGATGCCAAACTCCTTTGCAGCTTCCAGGTGGCCCGAGCCCAGCCCAGACTGAATCTTTTCAGTTTTGTAAGTGTTAAAAGATAGAGAATGGGGAGGGGGACGTGGACGGGGAGGGAGCGAGGAGCTGCCTGCATGTGTGTGTGTGTGTGTCTGTGTGTGTATGTGTGTGTGTGTGTGAGGGGTGGGACGGACAGTGAGAGGAAGCCATTGAGCAGGGACAAGAAAGAGAGTAAAGAGCAGAGAGTGATAAGCAGATAATAGGCAGCACATTCAATGGAACAAGTAATCCTTGACATGTCAAAGCCCAAATATGAGCGTGCTTTGTTTTTGCAATTCGCTTCGCCCACAACACTAAAGTGGGAACAATGGGCATGGTGACCCATACATACACAAACACACACAAACAACCCCCCTCCGCCGCCCCACATATCTTCCAGCCCCTGCGCTCTCTGTTCCCACCCTTGTGCTCTCTTGTCTAAATACAAATGTGCTCAGCATGGCGACTTGTTCAGTCCGCCCTCTCTTCATGTAATGTAGCGTTTCCTTTCTTTCGGCCGTGGGTGTGCACTTTATGCCAATATATCTCTGCTTTTTGTGCGAAAGTTTCCCTGTACCTCCAAAGAAGCACTTTTATTGAAGAAAGCCTTATTTGAGGATTTTTTTTTCCACATTAAATGTATTAAATAAATATCTAAATTACACCTCACATACTTTCGATAACATCTATCTGCATACTTTTTTAATTTTGGGAACAGTGAAGCAGTGTAACAATACATCAAACCTAAAAAAAAAGTCATGAATATCAAATAAATAATATAAATGTAAAAATTATGCGTAAAAATTTCCCAAAGAAAACAAGTTCATAAATCTAAGCTATGCTTAACATATGCATACACACATACACCTATAGGAGCAATGTTTGTATTGGTCTGATGGATGTGTCTCTTTGTGTAAAGGCACTGATTGTGCTCCATACTGAGAACATGTGGCCTCTGCGAGCAGGGACACAAGGATGGGTGGCGGAGCAGCATTCGTCTCACAGAGAAGCTTATAATCAGAGCATCAATTAAACAGGCCTGATAAATGGCCATTGGCAGGAAACACATAAATCGTGCAGCATGTGCTCAATTATCACCAATCATGAGACAATTCTGAAGGTGTCTGCTTAGAATAAGAACAGGTAATTTTTCCCCGACAATTTCCCACTAATCTGTCATCTGCCGCCATTTTTACCCAAACAAAGCCAACAGCTGGGAATTGTAGTAAGACTACAATATGGACAGCTTAACTTTTAAATCAACATTTCTAATTCCTTTCTAAAGACAATCAAATGAAGGCATGCCATGCAAAGCAAAATTGTGTCTGTATCTAGGAATTAGTCACAAAAAAAAAAAAAAAAAAATCAATTCTTTTTAACAAAATGTAAAATGAGAATAATATATTAGATGCATATAATGCTTTACTATTTCTAGGTCAGTAATTAAATAAGCACATTTGTAATTTTGATCACATTCACTGCTTTGAATGAAACACCTGAGGAGCATTCTCAAATCATGCTGGGATGAGAGGGACATACTACATCCCAAATAAGTCATTCTGAAATTAACATAATGTATTATTTCTTTTATTTTTTTGGTACAATTTTACAATAACATCTCATTAGTTAATGTATTAATTAACATGAACTAACTGTGAGCAATACATTTGTTACAGTATTTATTAATCTTTGTTAATGTTAGTTCACAGTGCATTAACTAATGTTAAAATATACATGTGATTTTAAATGTTGGAATTAACATTAACAAAGATTAATAAATACTGTAACAAATGTATTGCTCACAGTTAGTTCATGTTAATTAATACATTTACTAATGAGATGTTATTGTAAAGTGTGACCTTTTTTTCATGCCGATATGACAACAGAAATGCATAATTAGTGGTCTCTAGACCCCTCTGTATGTTGCTGGTCTATATTTAATGAAGAGTTTATCATACACTGGTGTTTTAATTACAGTATGCATTTAAAAGTCAAGTGACGTTTAGATTCAATAGGACAGTTCTCAGTTTAAACTCGCCATTACAAAAGTTAAAAGAAGTGGGGGAAAAAACTCTTCCCAGCACTTTTATGAAAGTGTAAAGATGTTCGTCATATTCTTTATAACTGCTGATCAGAGCTGCATTGAATTTAAAGAGGATCGACAAAAGATATTTAGTCCAGTTCTAATCTGTTTTCCCAGAAGACGAGGAGTTTCTGGTCTCGGCTCAGACTGCAATGAGTCCATTTGTATTTGTGAAATATCTGCTTGAACCTTTCATGCAGAAAATACATTAAAGTGAAATGCGAACAAGTGTGTGTAAGGAGAACGAGTGTGTCGGTGTTGTTTATCGGCAGACCTAAGAAAGAGTTCAAAAGTGTCTGAGTGCTTTGCAATTCTTCACTTTTTTCTGGCGTCATCTCGCTCCTCCTCATTCCCTCTTTTTTCCCATCCCAAAAAACCTTTTTGTGTCTTCTTTGTGTCTCTTCCTCTCTTTTTTGACCTTTCTCAGTTCCCTCTTCCCACCCTTTCTCTCTGCTTCTCCCAGCTGTCGCTGGCTCGGCCTCTATCGTAGTGTGGGGGTCTGGGAGGGCCGGTACGGGTGGGCTTCTCTGCAGTGCTAAGCCCCTGACTCCATGCTTAGCCCTGCCATGAATAATGGATTGAAAAAAATACATTTATCTTTTAATAGCCATGGCCTCCCCCCACGGCCCCCTCTGGCTACTCCCACTCTGTTAGGCTGACACTAGAGGGTGAGGTTCACACTCGTCAATTGTCTCCTGTCTGTTTGAAGCCGTCGCTTCTTAGTGTCCTAGAGAAGTTTAATCAGGCTTGATTTGATCTGCCAGCGATATATTTCTTTCTTTTTTTTGCTCGAATAAGTGGGAATGATCAAACATTCTTCATAGTTTTTTTTTTGTTGTTTTTTTTTCAAAAGTTTGGTCTGTGCTGTCATAATTTGTAATGTAATATATATGTAGTTATGTTCTCAGCAAATGCTCACAAAAAGAGCTCTGAGTGACCACTCTGTCCTGAATAGTCAATCAGCATTGTATTTAAAAAAAAAACAATGAAATAATTTCAAAAGATTTGGTTATGGGTTTCTCATTTGTTATTGCTCTGTTCTGTTCTTTTTGTTTCACAAATAAGTTTAGATGTTACTGTTACTAATATGTGACCCTGGACCACGAAACCAGTCATAAGGGTCAATTTTTTTATTTTATTTTTAATTGAGATTCATGCATCATCTGAAAGCTTTATCATTATCTACACTGATGTATGGTTTGTTAGGATATGACAATATTTGGCCGAGATACAACTATTTGGAAATCTGGAATCTGAGGGTGCAAAGCATCTAAATATTGAGAAAATCGCCTTTAAAGTTGTCCAAATGAAGTCCTTAGCAACGCATATTACTACTAATATTTTTTATATATATTTACGGTAGGAAATTTACAAAATATCTTCATGGAACATGAGCTTTACTTAATATCCTAATGAATTTTGGCATAATTTTTTTTTTTTCTGCCTCATATAATGTATTGTTGGCTATTGCCACAAATATACCCGTGAGACTTGTGACTGGTTTTGTGGTCCAGGGTCACATATGATTACTTGGTAACACTTTATTTTACAGTGTCATTGTTATATGTTACATATATGTTAATATAGGAATAACTATAAATGATGCATAATTACATGCAACTAACCCTCAACCAAACCAAACCCGGTTTTTAAACTTTATTTTACAGTGTCATTGTTACAGTGCAATTATATATTTAAGTACTGAGTAATATTAATTAACTACATGTACTTACTATAGGGTTAGGGTAGGATTAGGATTTGGTTGCATGTAATTATGCATAATTTACTGTTGTTACTATGGTAAGTTCATAAAACATATGTAACAAGGACACTGTAAAATAAAGTGTTACCCCAAACCCTAATCCCAACCCTATAGTAAGTACAGGTAGTTATTTAAATGTAGAATTACAGTGTAACAAAGACACCTTAAAATAAAGTGTAAATATTTCGAGCTAAAACGCTTCAATATATGTAAGTATATTACCATAAGAGATGAAAGAATAGTGTAATAAAGAAAAAAAGACATGAACACTTTTTATCTGTTTCAGTTTCATCAAGAAATTCCTAGAGATGTAAAGAAGCATCATACACTGAGAGGGAGCAAGAGAGAGAGAGAGAGAGAGAGACTATTTGTGCAGCCAAATGAAGTATTTGCAACACAAATAAAGGAGAGCTACTTCAGCGGATCATTTCCCCTCACTCTTAATAAAGTGCCTTTGAATCTCATCTCAACCAGCCTCTCAGGCCCCTCTCTCTAATACACCAATAACTCGCCTTACTCTGTTTAAACAGGACGAGGAAGATTTGTGAGTGGAGGAATATATCTCCTCTTTCATCCTCTCATCTACATGTAAGCCATGGCCCCAGTGACAGCAGCCAGTCTAAAACAAAACTGCTGGCACAGGCCAACATCCTTTCGGTTTTGTTTTATACAGGTTTCACAGATGTGTAAGTTGCTGTCATTTTGGAGGTTGGTGCCAGTGACCCAGAATACCTTTAACTTTGTTACACCTCTAAACCGAATGTGAATTAATTTATTTGAAATGTTTACATTACTAATGATTCTGTTTTGAATATGAAGCGATTAACACAGTACGACACAAAAATACCCAGTGTGCCAAAAATTATTATTTGTTATTCTTTAATGTTGTTTCCCTAAATTCATATTATTTGTTCCTTAGAATGATCTACGCTAATTATGGAAACCGCAGGATCAGGAGCAGATCCTGAAACACGTCCAGCTACAGTCCGTCTGCGTGTAATATGATATTACTGAAGATGAGTTATGCATTCAAATCATTTTTCTTTTAGTATTAAGGAAAACGCATCTAATTACTGGGGTCTGAAACTATTTTAAATATATATATTTGTTGTTATTGAAATTAAAACTGTTTATTATGTAAATTATATACTATTTAATGTATTATAAATTAGCCCTGGTTTTCCTTATATTGAAATAAAAATAAATAAAAAAGTTAATTTTAATCAGGTTAATTACTGTAATAAAGCAGTAGTAGCAGCAGCAAAGATGGTAGCAAGTTGTGTTTTAAGAAAATGAGTTGGTATGAAATGAAAGTCCCCCCACTGTGGACTTAAGCAGTCAAAATACAGTTAGTCTTCAATAGAGATACTATTATTCTCTAATCAGTCCTTCACCGGGCTCTAGTCTGTATAACTATCCCACACTCCCGGTCGTACAGACCGCCTCATATAAACCCTTATTACCCCACTTTTTCTGTCCGTCCCTGCAGCGGGAGGAGCTGTACACTGGCCAGGGCCTCCTCAGCGCTGCTTTCTGGGGTTCGAGGAGCAAAAAGAGACAGGGAGAGGAGACTGAAAGCCTCATTTATCATCACTTGTGTGGGCAGTGTTGCCAAGGCAACACTCAGGCTGGCAAATGCCACTGCGTGGAATACTAATGAGGCACTTGGCAGGGCTGCTGGCGGGGCTGCACAGAGCGCTACGGCACACGGAGGACACTGCTGTCGCTCTGCTCCAGGAACCCTTAGAGCTGAGGTAAACAGTCAAAAGGGAAATCAATTAAGGGCCTTCCATAGGGCTTGGCAAGTGTGCTAATCTGCAAAGCCACGTTTAAAATAATGCTCCAATCTGCCCACGGTACCCTCCAACTTCTGGCTCAAATAAACTAGAGCAAAAACAAAAACAAACATGTAAGACAGACAAAGAAGTTTCACTTCAGTTAGCTCGAGCAGCATTTAAGATGTTAGGATTTATTTCCGTTTATGCAGATTACTCCCTAATAAAACGCCAATGCTGAATGTATGACTATCACCCTATCCTGAATCATTCCTGTTCCATCTAATCTGAGAATAACGGCTTTACAAATAAATCAATTATTATTATATTTCTAACTAAGATAATTAATTTAACATTATTATGCAATATAATATTTAATGTATTACAAATATTATTGGCAAATGTGCTATTCTTAAAGCTGTGTTACAGCAAATGAGACTTTAGACCAAATGAAAATGCAATTTAAAAAAGGTAATTAAACTGGCCCCCAAATATAATATATTCTGCATTAATAAATTAATGTGATCATTGTCAGTGCAATCCTTTATTAAAGTATAACATAATGTGTATAAAATAAAATGTTATGTAATCAAAAGGAGAGATTAAACTATTTCAATCTTTGGTAACATTTTACACTAAGCTTCCCTAATTAACTAACATTAAATAACAATGAGCAATACATTTGTTACAGTTTTTGTAAATATTTGTTAATGTTAGTTAAAAACTGGGTAACAATTTATTTTACAATGTCCTTGTTACATGTTATATGTGTAGTACTAACTATAAGTTATGCATAGCTGCATGCAACTAACCTAAATCAAACCCTAATCCTAACCCTATAATAAGTACATGTAGTTAATTATTGTTCCTCAGTACTTAAATATAAAATTACACTGTAACAATGAAAATAAAGTGTAACCAAAAATGTTTATTGTTAGTTCATGTTAGCTCAGGTCCATTAAATAATACTAAAAGATACAACTTTTGATGTTATTAATGTATTAGTTAATGTTAGAATTATAAAGTGTTACTGAATTTTTGGCATATATACTGTTAAAAAGGGTTCCACTTTATATTAGGTGGTCATGTACTTATTGTGTTCATACTGTATTGCAAAACACTTTTGCTGATATTGAGGTGGGATACGGGTAAAGTTAGGCACACGAGTGGTGGTATGGGTAAGTTTAAGGGTAAAGTTAGGCACACGTGTGGTGGTATGGGTAAGTTTAAGGGTAAAGTTAGGCACACGTGTGGTGGTATGGGTAAGTTTAAGGGTAAAGTTAGGCACACGTGTGGTGGTATGGGTAAGTTTAAGGGTAAAGTTAGGCACACGTGTGGTGGTATGGGTAAGTTTAAGGGTAAAGTTAGGGACAGGTGTGGTGGTATGGGTGAGTTTAAGGGTAGGGTTAGGGACAGGTGTGGCGGTATGGGTAAGTTTAAGGGTAAAGTTAGGGACAGGTGTGGTGGTGTGGGTGAGTTTAAGGGTAGGGTTAGGGACAGGTGTGGTGGTATG
This sequence comes from Paracanthobrama guichenoti, assembly GCA_018749465.1. Lineage (NCBI taxonomy): Eukaryota > Metazoa > Chordata > Actinopteri > Cypriniformes > Gobionidae > Paracanthobrama > Paracanthobrama guichenoti. The sequence goes on along the minus strand of CM031959.1, from coordinate 16,457,496 downwards.
GGTAAGTTTAAGGGTAAAGTTAGGGACAGGTGTGGCGGTGTGGGTAAGTTTAAGGGTAAAGTTAGGAACAGGTGTGGTGGTGTGGGTAAGTTTAAGGGTAAAGTTAGGGACAGGTGTGGTGGTATGGGTGAGTTTAAGGGTAGGGTTAGGGACAGGTGTGGCGGTGTGGGTAAGTTTAAGGGTAAAGTTAGGGACAGGTGTGGCGGTGTGGGTAAGTTTAAGGATAAAGTTAGGGACAGGCGTGGCGGTGTGGGTAAGTTTAAGGGTAAAGTTAGGGACAGGTGTGGTGGTGTGGGTAAGTTTAAGGGTAAAGTTAGGGACAGGTGTGGTGGTGTGGGTAAGTTTAAGGGTAAAGTTAGGGACAGGCGTGGTGGTATGGGTAAGTTTAAGGGTAGGGTTAGGGACAGGTGTGGCGGTATGGGTAAGTTTAAGGGTAAAGTTAGGGACAGGTGTGGTGGTATGGGTGAGTTTAAGGGTAAAGTTAGGGACAGGTGTGGTGGTATGGGTGAGTTTAAGGGTAAAGTTAGGGACAGGTGTGGTGGTGTGGGTAAGTTTAAGGGTAAAGTTAGGGACACGTGTGGTGGTGTGGGTAAGTTTAAGGGTAGGGTTAGGGACAGGTGTGGTGGTATGGGTAAGTTTAAGGGTAAAGTTAGGGACAGGTGTGGTGGTGTGGGTGAGTTTAAGGGTAGGGTTAGGGACAGGTGTGGTGGTATGGGTAAGTTTAAGGGTAGGGTTAGGGACAGGTGTGGTGGTGTGGGTAAGTTTAAGGGTAAAGTTAGGGACAGGCGTGGTGGTGTGGGTAAGTTTAAGGGTAAAGTTAGGGACAGGTGTGGTGGTGTGGGTAAGTTTAAGGGTAAAGTTAGGGACAGGTGTGGTGGTGTGGGTGAGTTAAAGGGTAAAGTTAGGGACAGGTGTGGTGGTGTGGGTGAGTTAAAGGGTAGGGTTAGGGACAGGTGTGGTGGTGTGGGTAAGTTTAAGGGTAAAGTTAGGGACAGGTGTGGTGGTGTGGGAGAGTTAAAGGGTAAAGTTAGGGACAGGCGTGGTGGTGTGGGTGAGTTAAAGGGTAAAGTTAGGGACAGGTGTGGTGGTGTGGGTGAGTTTAAGGGTAGGGTTAGGGACAGGTGTGGTGGTATGGGTAAGTTTAAGGGTAGGGTTAGGGACAGGTGTGGTGGTGTGGGTAAGTTTAAGGGTAAAGTTAGGGACAGGCGTGGTGGTGTGGGTAAGTTTAAGGGTAAAGTTAGGGACAGGTGTGGTGGTGTGGGTAAGTTTAAGGGTAAAGTTAGGGACAGGTGTGGTGGTGTGGGTGAGTTAAAGGGTAAAGTTAGGGACAGGTGTGGTGGTGTGGGTGAGTTAAAGGGTAGGGTTAGGGACAGGTGTGGTGGTGTGGGTAAGTTTAAGGGTAAAGTTAGGGACAGGTGTGGTGGTGTGGGAGAGTTAAAGGGTAAAGTTAGGGACAGGCGTGGTGGTGTGGGTGAGTTAAAGGGTAAAGTTAGGGACAGGTGTGGTGGTGTGGGTGAGTTAAAGGGTAGGGTTAGGTGTAAGGGAAGTGTCAACAGTGTATTTATAAATGTAACTACATAAATTAATTACAGATATAATTACATGCAGGTCATTTTTAAAATGTAAGTACAATGTAAAAACATGTATGTACACAATAACTGCATGTGATCAAATTAATCAAATGATTAATTTAAATGTTAACACAAAATTAAGCCTTACATTTTTAAGTACAATCAACTTTCAACTTAAAATACATTAAACTGGCTTAAAAAATAGAATTTTGTATAATAAAAAAGTTGTAAATATATGTATATAATTTAACATACACCAATACTATGCTATTGCTTTCCCTATGATGCTTTGTAAATAAGCAAACTACAGGCAAATATAGGCACTAAAACCTATGGTGAACACTTCTGTCTTATTTCCACCTGACAGATTAGTGTTGTTTCTTCCCTCTCATCTCTCTTTCCACATGAAATGGTGCAGGCATGAATTAAGCTGGAGCATGTCTTTTCTCTTCTCTCTGTGCTGCTTTATTGATTCAGGTACTTTGATCGAGCAGGTCCTAATCAATTCTTCAGCAGTGAGACGTGGGCAAAATCATTTCCCCGACAAACCCCTTCAAATGACTTGTCATTAATTTGCCTCTTTACTGGCACTTGTTTGCTCAGAAAACGAGATGCGTTTGGCTTTCTCTGTCTATTAGCAGGGGTTGTGCTCTTTGGGGGATTTTCATGGGCTGCTAAGCGTCAGGGAGGGCACAAGGAAGGATTGGATACACCATGTTTGCTCATCCTTACCGAGTCACTTATTAGCGCTAATTGGGTGGGACAGTTCAAACAAGCACAGCAAAGTGGGGTGTCGCACAAGCGTGACATGGGTGCAAACAGGCAGACAGCAGTGGCATTGGTGCTGTATAAGGTGGGGGTTACAGCGCACACAGCTCCGGTCAAACGACAACCTTCATAGTGCCGTTCTGCTTCCAAGCCATACATAAAGTCCCTCACGTCAGTCTCTTGTGAATGTGGAGCCTTTTTCCAGCTCTTCTTGAGGCTGGGAACAAGCACATGGGCACATATGAAGAGAGAAAAAAAAGAAAGAAACATGGCCGCCCATAACACTTACATGGACAACTGATGTAAGAAAGCACATAAACAAGCACGATCTTTCATCATCCATCTAGAACATTAATTCACGCCCAATACAAGGTCTCAACAACCATGTGATGTTACACACAGCCCCCCGGCCCCTGGGACCCTTATGCTAATGAAAAATCACACCATCTCACTGTCAACACCAAGACCCTTTCCCCCGTAGTACTGTTTAGGATGTGTTTTGGCTAAAAGATGCTAATTTCCAGGGATTATTTACCTCTATAATAGCTGCAATTATATTCCATGCTAACCGATTTAAAGTATAAGCACCAATTAGTAACTGGTCATTATCTTGAGCATTTGAAACTCGCAGTGAAGTAATAGGCTGACATTTCCTAGGCTGTGCAGGGGAATTGCTGTAGTGCCTCTATAATTAGAGCCTGTTTACCTTCAGTCTCCAGAAGATGATATAACACCATAGCTCTATAGATGATTCTGAATGATGCCCAGAGCACCAAAATCATGGAGGACATATCTAGTCAAAAAGGTAAAGTAGAGTCTAAATTCTTTCAATGGATTGCTTTAATGAGCCATGCATTCTCTTCTGTTCAAGCAGGGTAATAAGTGTAATTACTCACAATTAATATATATATATACTATGGCTAGGACAAAGGCAGACTCGGAACTGACAATTGAACACATACCTGTTAGTGTGGAAGTACACTAGAACCAAAATAACAGTTCTTTATTTGCATCTATGGTTCCATGAAAAACTTTTTTTAGCTTTTAGTATGAATATGTTAGCCTTACTGTTATCTATAAGCGAGTGTGTTCCAAACAATGACAACATTTGCATTTAGAAGATATAAGCATTCAAAACTTACAGTCTCTCACTTCTGCCAGTATGGATCAATGATTTTGATGACATCACTCTGCACTTCAGCTTCTCATCATATTTTCTGTCCAATCAAATGCTCTCTAGAATCTGAGGCCCCACCCCCTAACACTATAAATAGACGCTGAAGTTGCGGCTGAAATCGCTCACTTGTTCACACATTTACTATTTTCTACATGGTGAATGACACATAGTGCAGGGGATAGGGAGTGATTCAGACAGTGTAAATAGGCTTTACATTGGGGCGAATGAAGTCTGGTTTCACGTTAGTGTCATGTGAACCGACTCAGCTCTGGTCCAGAGACACAAGAGCACAGAGTGGATCATATGATTGAGTCGACGTAGAACACAAAATGTATCGGACCATTTGGATTCTGCATGCTATATTTTAAAGTGATATGGAGGAGATTAGGAGGAGAAACGGTTAAAGGTTATGAGGAAACTGCAGCTCTGGCCAAGTTGTGATATAAACTAAACGCTATTGGCTGTTTTAAAAAGGGGAGGGGCTACTCAATATGTCCCGCCCTGCAGGCCCGTTGCAAGAGGGGTGCGAGGCCCTGTGCGAACGTGATGTGTGAGGCCCAGGGGTATATTAACTGGGGTCTACTGTTGCTATAGTGACAAACAATTTGTTGTTTATGTGGATATTTAAGAAAGAAAAAAAACGCACAACTGTGCAGTGCACACATTTTGACACTTAAATTATGTTCTAAATTATGAATGGGTCAAATGAGTTTGCAAAACGGCCTGAATCCACTTGAATGATTTTGGACTGCTCTCTCACTGAATCATCTGAAGCGATTCCTCATTCAGTGAAATAAACAGACAAGTATTGAGAGAACAACCAGTGCTGTTCTTCATTTGTTTTCCTCTGTGAACATGAGCTAAATGGATGTCTGACAATTTCGTTGCTTTTTTTAAAACCGTTTAAAACGTCTAGAGATAGAGTAGGCTTTACTCGTTCTGCGCGCACTGATGCAAGGTGCGTAATAGTTAGGCTATATGGTTATTTAACTTTATAGTGTTAAATAAAAACCCTTTTGTGCGTACCGTCAGATGAAAGGCAGACGTCCATGCTTTCTCCATCCATGCAATCAATGCACCTCCTTCAATGAGCACGCATTTCTAGTGTGGCCTATTTACTTGAACTTCTTAGGTAGCTTAATATCTATGGTTTCAGAGGCAGCCAAAAACAGAATTTGAATGGACTGAATGAAGCTCTCTTTACGAGCCTGACATGCGATGCCACGCTGAGTGACATAGCTACATGTATGCGCATGAATCACTGTCACACGCAAAGTCTCACGCAAAGAAAAATATTGTAAGTTACTGCATAATACATTTTTCAGGGTACACATTTTTAGCGATGTCTTTTAACTATTGTAGTATTTTGAAGGACAAAAACATGAACTTTAACTATTGTCTTTTTACATTAAGTCAGCTGTCACTTTACTTGGCCCTGGGGAGGCGCGAGGCCCTGTACGGTTGCACACTTGTCACAGCCCTTGCGACGGTACTGCTGCCCTGTATTCCTGTTTCAGTGGAAATTACATTGAATCGTTTCATGGAATTTCAGTGCTCGGAAGGTTCTTCATAGTGGAAAAGGTTCTTTAGATTATTAACTCTTTCCCCACCAAACATGGAATTTTCCATTATTTGCAAGAAAACGCTTCCCCGCCAAACACAGAATTTCCACTGTTATACGCTAGGGGGTGCTATTACGCATCTTCTAAACGAGTTCAGAATCTCCTGATCAAAACACAGGCGAAGAAGACGCAGAAACGAGTGATCCCATATGTAAGCAGATAAATGTGAAAAATAATGCGATCATCAACATTAAACAGTATATAAATGAAAACTATCTAATGTTACTGAATGAAATGTTGACCCAGGATGAGCTACGGACTGTGCAAGCATTGGGGTGTTGATGGACTCCATCTACTCCATCTGTGTTTGATCATCATTCTGAATCTGATCTGGATGTAGTCTTTGACAAAAATGTATTTTTTTCAGTTTTTTGCTCAATGTTGCTTTTTTATTAAACTTACCCATATTCAAGTGTTGAGAAAAAAAAAAAGAATGCATGAAGTTAGAATAAAACGGTTTATTTAGTTTAAAAGCAGAGGCTCTGTTCTTTCTTTTGATATATTGCATGTACACAACAAAATATTACATTTCTGTGAAAACAATAAAAAATGCTGGCACTGGCTGGCAACTTTTTTTTTTAAAACGCTGGCGGGGAAAGAGTTCAAATGTTCTTAACACTGAGAAAACCGGTTCTTTTAAAGAACTATTCACTGAAAGATTATTTGAGGAACTCAAAATGGAACCCATCACTGCAAAAAACTAAAAACATAAGTGTATTTACATCGTTAACATTTTAAAGCAACATTAACTTTTCATATTTAGTTTTAATTCATTTTTGCTGACTATTTTTGTCATTCCAATTCTATCATTTGGTCGGATTCTCCCACATTTAGGAACCTTGAATTAGTGTGATTTTATTTAAAAAATGTTTTCCAGTTTTAATAAAATTACCTAGCCTTGCTGACTAAGAGGCGTTCTATGTTTTACAGCAGTCTACAGCGTTCGCCGCAGTAGCGGGGCGGAGTGCCTCCATCTCCCAATAAATCAAGACAATACATTGGGTCTGGCTAATGGATGTTTAACAAAACCCCCTCATTTCAAACAGTTTGACCCCATGTCCCAAAACACAATGTGAAAACTCCCCCTGGATTACCACTGACCCCAGGGGCAGGCAGGCCACACAGGCACTAATAGAAGCTACTATTGCCGTCTCAGAGCAGTGGCTCTGGGAGTACGCATGAAGGGAACGGCAACTGCGTATGCATGAGGAAGATTTGTATGCGTATGTGTGTGTGCTAGAGAGATATACATGACAGTGGGTTGGGACAGGTCACTGTAAAGACTTCTTAATGGGTCGTCACTGACACCCACTAAAGCTGCGCCGTGTCTGGGCGCTTTTTAATTAGGCTTTGTGTTCCCGGTGCTGGACTGCCCACATATTTACAAGCCTCGTCACCCATGTCTTCACTCGCACTATCCTTTTCTATGGCACGCCATCTCGTGTATATCTAACCCACAATCCGACAAATTCATCCTTTGGCAGTCATCTCTCACCCTTGAGATAAAATTGCCTTTCATATTCCAAGATCAAAACAATTATTTCACATAAAAACAAGTCTATTCTGTTAGAAGTGGCCCCATTGAGAACGTGAATACACCCATCAAAGGGGGAGAGGAGAAACTAGTTTTCATAAGCAGAAAGATGTAGATTGAGGTGGGAGAAGTCGGGCAGGAATGCAGATTTTATTTTCTTAGTAACTGACCTTGATCTGACAATCAGGGGGGTCAAAGACTCTCCAGTCATCATCGCAGCAGCCAATAGAACGATAATGAATTGCCGTGCTGCATATTAAAACAAGGCTTTTCAGCGCCGCCGTCTAAACTGTTTCGGCACGTCGAGTATCTCTGGCTGAAAGATGAGAGAGATCTGGTTGTAAAACCGGGTTGAGCGACGGTGAGGGAGGTTGGAGCCGTTCCACTCTGTTCCAGCAGGGTGGGTATTTTCCTCCTTTTTTCTCTCTCCCACTGCCATGGTGCTGCGCGAATGAAAGAGGTGGTAAATAAAAATTTCCCTCAAATGAGGGCTGCGTGACACTGTGCGGTTTTGGGGAGCACAATGGATCCTTTCAGGGCCAGGCGAGAGCCAAGCCGTTTCCGCTGGCCCGGACGTGTTTGAGTATTTATCTGCGGTTTTGTTTTGTGGACAGCTGCAGGCCTTGTTTGTCTTGGCCTGTTTTTGATCGCTTAGCACGCTTGAAGAGGCCACGAGTCACAATTGTTTCAAAACAGAGTCTGGCATTGTGAGTGCTGGGACTGCTGTAGTGGCTGCTATCTCCAAAATCCAAACAGAAAGCGTAAAAGGAACAAATGTGCTCCTGAAAGGAGAGCGAGAAAAGAGGAGATTATTGCAATATTGCAGCCAAAAACCTATACACATTTTATCCAAGAATTTTACCAAATGGAGACAAATGTACAACAACTGGTCATTTATGTAAACTATGTTTGCAACAAATTATACATATATATATATATATTAGTTATTATTATTATTATTATTTAAAAAAACACAAATGTGACGCTGGACCACAAAACCAGTCTCACGGGTATATTTGTGGCAATAACCAACAATACATTGAATGGGTCAAAATTAAAGATTTTTCTTTTATGCCAAAAATCATTAGGATATTAAGTAAAGATCATGTTCCATTAAGATATTTTGTAAAATCTTCAAAAATGTATTATTAGTAGTAATATGCGTTGCTAAGGACTTCACTTCTCGGCCAAATATTGTCCTATCCTAACAAACCATACATCAATGGAAAGCTTATTCATTCAGATGATGTATAAATCTCAAAAAAACAAAAAACAAATGACAGGTTTTGTGGTCCAGGGTCACAAATTAAATATTTACTTGTGCAATTGTAATGTTGGCAGTCAATAACTGATCTCAGTAATTATATTTACAGGAATATTTCTATATTCATAACGGTGATTTCATGAGCGGGTATAAGAGCTCTTAACCCTCATTCTTCAAAAATAACACCATTATTTCCTAATATTACTGTTATTAGAGTAATAGTATTAATATAACATCAACAATATTAATAACATTATAATAATGATAGTATTTCCATAAATATAATTATAATTAGTGCTTTTTGTAACTGTTAAAACAATTAATAGATCACAGTAAATCAGTACTTGAAATTATATATCTAGCAGAGAAGCAAATTAGCTTTTTTATTATATTGTAATAATATTTAAATGAGCCAAATATGTAAAGAATATAGGATTTTCAACTGAAAAAAAAACAAAAAACAAACTGAAGCAATTAAAATGAGGGACAAATAAAACCAACATGAAAACCGATTTGCTCACATAAGATCAGATCTGCCTCCTCTCTTCACACTGAAATATCTGTGCAAAGACATCCAGAGAGCTGCTATTTTTTAACACCTCTCTAGTAAGAGTGCTTTCATTCAGCGGCTCAGACAGTAAGCTCTGATGATATATCAGAGAGGGAGAGAGACAGAGCGAGAGTAGGACAGACAGAAAGCTGTCTGGCTTGTTGAACTCTACAAACCTGGTGCAAGCATCTTAGCACTAAGCTTACTTCCTTTGTCACAAATTTTACATGGTCGCAGCTGGGATAAAAAAAAAAATGAATGTAGAGAAATATATCAGCGGACAACATCTGCAGATGGTGATTAGCATTAGGAAATTGCCTCCTTGAATGAAATTGGAATGTCGACTGTCAATTTCCTTTTATGCTCGCGACTCCTTTTCTGGAAAGCTAGAGGGCACTGCTTTGTCCTTAATTGGTTACAATTTAGATAAAGAAAAAAATCCCCCCCAACACACACACACACACACACACACACACACACACACACACACACACACACACACACACACACACACACACACACACACACACACACACACACACACACACACACACACACACACACACACACACACACACACACAGACACGCGCGGTTATGATGTATTATTAGAGCACAAAAAAAAGGCACAATCAATTGTGTTGCTTATGAAGGCCTTTTTTTTTTTTTTTTTTTGCGTAACTTCATCTCTTTTCTGTTTGGAGGTTTCTTCTTTTTCTGGCTGTTATCAAGATGTTTGGCTCTAATTTTACACTGAGCGAGAAGCGGCTGCTTTGTAAGGCAGTATTATCTTCAGTCTTCAGCTCTGGGTATGTCTCTCTCTTCCAGCTGATGAGGCACAGCTTAATTGGGCCTGTGCTTTAAAGTCTGTAGGGCTCTCCACAGCTCACAGAGCTGCATTCATGCTCTGCCCATTTACCTCGAGTGTGTGCTAGATGTAGATATTTTATTTACATTTCTAATACAAATCAAAAGCCACACAACACCGAGGGATTGCACTTATTTCTTTTTACATTTTAGAGAAAATCTGTAAATTAGTATGGTAATAATAATTATTATTATTATAAAAATAGAGCAACTAATAAAGGTTGATGAAAGATCCAATTCTAAGTCCTGGTCGTAATACAAATGAATATTTGTTATTTGCAATTAATTAAATAAAGTAAGCAAAATATTTGTTTTAGGATGCTCTACAACAGGGGATCTATGGCGGTGCGACAGGGGATTTGCCAATTCATGTTTGAGTTCAAATTCATAAAAGTTCAATTTAATTATTAATCAGTATTACGTTACTGAAGCTAAAGCTTATGTGTATTGTCCTGCAAATGTATGAAATGAACTTACAATGATTATTTGTACAGCTGTTTACAATATTTAAAAAAAACTCAGTATACAATATTGACTGTATATAATTATAAATATATATAAAAAAGGGTAACACTTTACATGGGGTCTCTGTTACATTAGGCAATGCATTAGTTAATATGAACTGACTACGAGCAATATATTTTTACAGCATATATTAACCTTTGTTAATAAAAATAAAATAGTTTGTTCATGTTTGTTCACAATGTATTAACTAATGTTAACAGATACAACATTTGTACAACAATATTTGTAATTGTGGTATTAGTAATTGTAGAAAGATGAATAAATGCTGTATAATTATTGTTCATTGTCATCTTAACTAATGTAGTTAACTAATGTTAACAAATTAGACATTATTTTAAAGTGTTACCAAACATGCAACAAATTAATTGCATGATATGTTTAATTAATATTAACAAACAAATATTAGAACCTAAATTAAGATAAAATGCTATTGGGTCATTACAAAAAGTGACTTTTTGTCAGTGTATTGTATTTTTATATCCATATCCTATTACATTGCCTGTAATGGTGCACAGGAATTTTTTTAATTTATTTAAATTTAGTTAAATTAGACAATTTATGGTACTAATACTGTTAATTATTGTCACCAGCAAGCCTAATAACAAAAATGGACAAATAAATACTATTTAATGCATTATGCCGGCACATAATTTTTTTAAGTGAACATTAAAGAAGTCCATCATTAAGATTTGAGTCACAGAGGTCAATGCATGAGGAAGGTGTAACGATTCTCTGCCAGTGGAATATTTGTGCTGCTCCCAAGACCTTCCAAGTGCTAATGGGAGACTACAAACAATGCCTACCACAATAACAGCTCTGTTTTCCTTCTCTCTCATACAGGCAGGATTTACAGGGCGCCCAGATGTGCCACAATAAGGTTTTAATGCTGGAGCTGTAGATAAGGGCAGAGGCTTCTGTAAGCACACACACACCAAAATACTCCAGCAATTAGCATGGCCGTTAAACCCTAGTGCAGCCATTAACCAGGGAAAGATGACGTGTGCGAGACAGTGGAGAGTCTGTTCCTGCTTCCCAAACTCTTGAAGTATATTTGGCTTTCTTTTTATGGCCATATGTGCATGGATATGGAGTGTCTCCGAATGTACTGATAGCATGGCACTCCTGTGAGGCTGATGAAGTGAGGAAGACTCCCCTTCTCCTCTCATTAGTCAGTGTGGCTCAGCGATGCCTCACACAGGCATAAATGAAGCAGCTATCAGCCACTGCCTTGACGCTCGGCCTTATCTCATTAGGTTCCACATCAAAGTTAATCAGAGATGGGCATGGTAATTGGTGGAGGAGACAATGCCATAGATCGGGGAGGAGGGGGAGGGGGGGCTTCTCTGAAACGTGTGTCATCTTGAAACATTGGCAGGGCTGGCAACAGAAGATAGGCAACGGCAGAAGACAGAATGGGAAGAGGGTGAATGAGCGATCGAGCGAGAGAGAGAGAGGGGGTAGGGTATAGAGGGAAAGGAGTAACAGCACAGGCATAACAAGCAAGCTGCTCAGAATTAATGAGCTTAGCCAATAAGAAAAGAATAACCAATCAGTGTGTGTTGGGCAAATATAATTTAGGAATAATTGCTTGATTGCTTTTCTATCGCGGGCTGATTTGACCACACACAAGAACTGAGAATTAAGATGTCAAGACAAGAATTAATTTGGCATGCGAGGGCACATAAATTCTTTCTCTCCTCTTTCCCGCCCGGCATCGCTAGGCGATGTTAGCGGAGTTGTCTCCCGCTAATGATGAAAACACAGAGGTAGATTGCGCATTCATTTCCTGACTCCATTATCCGTAAGGAGTCGCTTCACTAATGCCACAGATGCCCTGATATCATGGAAAAGAGTGTGTATGCTAACACATTTAATTGCTGTTTTTGCATATTCCACTCCAGCCGTGATAGCAAGCCCCGGCTGATTGTGCAGTTTGTTTCTGTATTGATTTCAGCTTCTTTTTTTCCGCAAGACGTGCAGGCTGTAATTGTGATGTCTGACGGACCCCTCCCCTCCCACAACAGTGCTCATTTCTGAAGCTCTCACTTTTCTCGCTGGATTGCTAATGTGCGACGGCTTAAGAGAGGACTTTTTATTACTCACTACCTGCTTTGAGAAATGAGCCGCAACCTCTCTTGACAGTCTCCTTGAGGAAATGTTTTGTCTCGTCTTGGAGAGGCCATGGTCACGAGGAGACACACCGCTTTAACAGCCAGACTGTGGCGTCTGCAATCCCAGCCTACATCTCGGACACTCTCCACTAACTGACCAGAGTAACACGATTGCTTTATTTCGACTACGGTAGTGCAAGGCCAGCATGCAGTTACTTGTTAAATATAAAAAGGAGGCCATAATAACCACTATATCTAATGCAAGACTGGGTTTGACATTAGCCTGATCAGTTGGATTGAGTTTGAGCAGCCCCAGTTCAATTTATATTTAAATAGACGCCGTGGCCAAATAGGGGAACGTGCATATGAATATAGCCATATATTTGCTCCCACATGCGTCTGCTACTTAGTTCCAATTAGGCTCAAAACAGCGCTGCTGTGGCAGCGCCCGCGCACAGTGCCTGACTTATCGCTGCTCTGCAGGTTCCGCGGCTACGTGTTTATTCATTTCATTCGCATGTGTGTGTGTTGACATCAGCGGTGGGCTGAGTAAAAGGGGAATAAATAAGGGGATGAGGTTTGTCAGGTGGGTATTTTGACTGCCCTCGGTGTCCCTGCAGCTTCAGCTCGCCTACCACACCATCAGTGCACCGCACACCGTTTAGGGACATAGGGTGCAAGGTACCTCTGCTCTGAACTGCTGAGGCCTAATTGAGTCACAGCCGATGACTCTATCTCTCCACATCAAGGAATTTGCCAGTGTTCGATTATTTCACTGGGGGATTAAACCTCATTTTCGGGTGTTCCGCATTAACCTATTAGGAAGGCTCATTTGCATTGCTAATGCGGGTAGGGGACAGCTGTCACAGGCGAGGGGAAAACATGATCGCGCAATCCTTGAGTGAGTGATCCCAGCTCCGATTAGCTGCAGTGAAGTTCGCTGAGCCCAAGTGATAAGACAGGCAGAAATTCCCAAGTTGCCAATAGCTCTGAAAATTATCAGACTGTAGGCAAAGGCAAAATTGTGCCTTGCGGCGCCTGGGCTTCAATCCGGGGACTGCCCAGATTGACATTATTTAAAGCTATGGAAATGTGCCCTGCCTGCCTATCAGACCCAGGGTAAAATAAGATTTTCTCTCCTTCGTGCTCATTTATGTACATTTTCAGTATGCTGCCATTCTCGAAAAAGCAATTTTGAGAATAGTTTAACAATTTTATGATCTAATCCGGATAACACAAATAAACAAACCTCAGCAGCACTAGGAAGGATGCTGGGTGCAGCACTTTTATTGGTCTAAGGTGACATAGAAACATATGCAACAAGCGTAAGCTACATGCATTTTTTTCATTGTCATTACCGCTATAGCTACATCTCCACAGCTACGGTATCATATGCATATGCATTTCTATTGTCTGTTCTGTCACTCTTCACCACCAAAATATCACTCTTGTGACATTCTCACCCTGCAATTTATTGATTGTATAAGCATATCATTTTATAAATATTACAATAAATAATAATACATAATAAATAATGACATAATAAATGCATAATAAATAATGACATGAAATATAACACTACACTGATCAGAAGGCATATGATAGCTTTGTTTGAGGAGCAGAATTAAATTTTAATTCACCCTATCACAGAGGTCACTCATTCAAAAAGATGCATCCACACTTTGAAAAGACTATCAAGAGCCAATAGCATTTCGCATCACTGCAGGCAAACCTGTTGTAACAAACAGAACATTTTGAAGTATTTTTATTTTTATTTTTAAGTGAGATTTAAGTTTGGTGCAGGGAGTGATTATCAGTGAATAATTTTGGTCTATTCCTCACACAAGACTATGACTTTAGAAGACTCTCATTTGTAAGGTGGACTAAATTGTACAGTGGATAATGTACAAAATGCTTAGTGGTATTCTTAATGTAATGAATTTCCCCAGCTCTAAAGAACAAAAAAAAAAAAAATCCGATGTTTTGATACGCTGTTGTCATATTCATATGCGACATGTGAAGTCACATTTTCCACAGGAGGTAGTCTCAAGAGGCCCATTGAAACCAACACAAACACCACTCTGTGCCAGCCTCAGTACATTTACAGCTCGGCAGGTCAGAATGTAGTGGCCTGCTAGGTTTCTCTGACATTGGGCATTTGCCAAATTCAGTTACTGTTGGAAGAGCAATGAAATATGCATATTCCGTACAATCTCATCTGTATGCAAATCATTCTCATTGTCGTCTCAATAGCATGTTGGTGTGAATATAACTTTTGGCCACTAAAATACAGATCAACACAACCAGTACTTCAACAGAACTGTTTTGTTTTGATTTGAGAAGACATGCATGTGCAGTGTGTCACATATTTGCAACATGCATATTTGACACTCGTACCAATTGTCCAAAATGTTGCCATTGTAGTTCTAGCACTATATAGCTGTATGTTATTTAGCTAAAGAACTATTTGCATATTTGAAGATAAACTCCCATCTTTCACAGTACACACTGTGGAGAGTTTCTAGCTGGGTCAAACCTAATCAATGTCAGGGTTGAGGAGAGAATCCTTTGGCCCATGCTGTTTGACTTAAGCACCCTATTTGTGCTTTCTCTGGTCCTATTGCCTTTGTGTGCATTGTAATGAGTGTTACCATAATCCTGGGATTTTCCCTTGGCTTGACCTCAGGCAATGCCTTCTCTCTGCCGCTCCACACCAGGACACCAAGAGTTTACCCCAAACATTATGGCTGGACGAAACACAACAATGACACATCCCCCAAGAGATGCGTCCATTTACGGCTGGTGTGGAGCTTTCCCTGATAGACCTGGAAACCCATTTTAATCCTATTAGAACTGCCCAACAAAGGGTGAAGCTGCAGCAGGCAGGGTGAAGACAGAGCTCTCCTAATATCTGCCAAAGGGACAGTGAAGCTCCCCCACAAATTCTCATATATTAGAGATGCAGACAGAGGGACAAAAAAAAAAAAAAAAACTGTCAATTGTATAAAGAACAGGACCACCAAATATCAAGCATCTACAAAGTCATCTCATTAGGACATCCATCTCCAGCGCTAACGGATGTGTTATTGATGGATCGGGTGATAAATTTCTTGCCGGTCGAGGAACAGGAAGTGGTACTGTGGTGCCTTGTGAGCGTTAGTACCTAAGGGTCGTCTCACAAAAGAACGGAGAGGCTGGGAGGCCTCAATGTGCTTTTGTTTTGCTCTCCGATTATGGGACATGCTGTGGCCAAGTGTGCTGGTGGTCCGTCCTGTTGCCCCATCACCAGTGTCGAAGCTTAAAGTCTCCCATTGTGACGGACAAGGAGGAGGGGTTACAGGGTCCATACAGACAGAAAGTCTTCTTTAGCCAAACAGGGCAGGATATGACTCTTTAAGAGCCAAGGGGGTGTGAATGGACAATGCCACGACAGAAGAAAAGCAGCTCTATGCTGGGACCACTGGGTTAACATACTTCTACAAGGGTGAGCTGCATGCATGAGACTCATAGTTCTCAGTTTAATTGATCTCATGTAGACTGTTCAAGCACAGTTGGGCAAAACATGCTACAGATTTCTCAATAAAACCTACACTTTAAGAGGCATGTCAAAACATATCTTGGAGTTTCCTGGATAACACTCAACCACAAAACAACTTTCAATTGTTGGGTGTTTGCCTCTTTTATTTTTTAAATCTTCTTTTTTATATAACAGAAGAGGGACATTTTCTGGGAAATGGGATCTGAACACCAGCCACCAGAAATAGCACCACAGCTCAAAGTGTCAGCTAACCGCTACACCATGACCCTACCAGCACAAACTTTACTATCATTACCTTATTAACAACATTAGAAAAATGAACCCTGAATAGCTCTCATATTTGTGGTAAGGACTACCAAAACATTTTCCACGAATATCAGGACCTATGCCCCATTTATGCCAAGGTTATCATTATGCAAAAAGTCACAGTCAATGATCCTTTTTTTGCCAAGTTCTCCAACACTATTTCTTCCAATTACAAAAGAGGTTTGGGATGAAGAGTTTGGATGATTGACAGCTCCTTTAAGGCTGCTGTATGTTTAGGTCTGCTTTGTGTTTCCCCAGAGGCTTCCAGTAGAAGCCTGGGATACTAAACACAGTGCTATACATTTATGTATAGGCCTGACCTTTTCAATAATGAGTTCACACCATAACTGAAAATACATTCAAATGCTTTCTCTGCTGACGTCTATGACAAGAGCCAGGAGGAAAAGAAAAGCAAAGCACAGAAAATACAAAATAAAATAACAAAGGAAAATGACAGATGAGGCTAGCACATCTAACAAGCGCCTACAAGAATAGAAATAAAAAAAGTCTATAAATTAGATCTTTATAGAAAAGACAAATTAAAATGCAGAGTCTGGCATTTTACAATTTCTGTCTGTTTTTTTTTGTTACCTTTTAAAGTTAATTTCTTATTTACAAATTAGTGTTGTCAACTCGATTAATCACCTGTATACTGTATAGTCAAAAGTTTGGACACACTTTCGCATCAAAGAGAATGGGAAAGTGTGTCCAAATTTTTTTGACTGGTATATATATATATATATATATATATATATATATATATATATATATATATATGCTTACATGGGTGTGTGTACACAAACACACACATATACAGCTCTGGAAAGAATTAAGAGACCACTTAACATTGAGAAATCAATGTTAAGTGGTCTCTTAATTTTTTCCAGAGCTGTACATATATAATAAAAAAAACAAAACAAACATGTGTGTTCTTTTTCAGAGTGAATAAAATGAAAAACGTGGATGGCGAGAGATGGCTTCATTTTGGAGGCAACACTTCAGCCTGATGAAAAGCCTGCTTAATAAAGTGCCAACTAGTTGGGATACAAACTGAGAATCTTGAGAACTGACAGGTAATATTGACTCTGACCTGTTGGTTAGACTTATGCAATGAGCACTTATCTGTTTGCACTGTAGTTACTCTGTATCTTGTGCTCCACCGTGAGTGTTCTTCCCCTTGTGTTTATGTCCACTGGTAATTCCACACACAATGGACACAAAGCAGAGGAAAGAGGCGTGGGCTCACCCAACACATGCCCCAGACATAATTGCCTCCTTTTGCGCCGTTGTATCCTTGTACATCCCTGACACAAAACAAGTGCCTCACGCTTGGAGCCGTTCATTACAGCTATGTTTGCAGCGGAAGGAAGCAAACATTATCTCTACATGCAATCACTGAATGAATCTGTGCCAGTAGCTGGTTTATTATACCGTAGATATAGCAGGAAGGGAGCAAGTAGGAGCGGTGTTACAATATATCAGCTGTTATTTTCCAGAGTGCCGAGTTTGCTGGCAAGCGCACTGCAGCAGGTCAGAGAGTGTACTTGACAGAAAATATGCATACTGAGTGGCTACTTGTGCTGCTTTTCATTTGCATTGTGTATTGATTTTTTGGGGGGGCCCATTTAATCTAATATTATATGTGGGTCTCGCAGCACTTTCAGCCCTGTCTGAGAGGAACGCTTATATAGGGGGCTTAATGATAATTGCCGCAGTCGAGGTAAACCAAGGCATATTTCAGCCAGTACGCCCACACCGAAACACATCCCGTGTCTCTCTGTACCCGTCTCTCCAGTTTGTCATTTCACGCTAAGTTACAGTCAAACATGTCAGACACTTTATGCATATGCACACAGAAAAAGTCTTCCAAAAACAATGGATGGGTGAAGCATAAATGAACAAATACAGCTAAATCCAGTTCGACGGAAATAAGGAAGCCCTAACACGGCTTTCTTCACGGTGAAATATAATTAACCTTTCATGGGTGTTAGGCAGGTCTTCCGTACACTTCACAATAGAGGGAATATGAAAGGCTTTTTAAAAGGTGACATTTCTAATTTCTGCGAGATTACTTATGCTGTCACACATTTGGTCCTCTATGGCTGTATGGAGCACTTCCATCTTGCCGGACTGCATGCAATATTACTCTGAAATGTCAGTGCCTGAAGACGACATCCAATCCACAGCTCTCAGGGGATCTTGATGAATGCCATTTTTGTTCCCCCCTCAGTCCTGGAATTGTTTCCATGACTAATAAAACGACAACCGCATGCCCCTGATGTGTGATGGTTATCGTACAACATGCATGTAAAACTAATCGAGAAATGCCTCCAAAACATACAAACACCATTGTCGCTTTTCCTCGTCTCTCGATAGAGCCAGATTAAGCTGTCAGAGACGGTGAGACGCTAAGCTGTTGTTTGATCTACAAATGAAGAGTAATGAGGGGCACTGGCAGCCAAATACAGTCACACAAATCCTCATTCCTCCAGGACAACATTTCAATTCATGCCTTCATTTAGATGCATAAATCTGGCCAACGGAGGATTCAGGTGAGTATTTTCTGCCTCTTCCTCTCTCATCTCATCGTTTAGTCTCCTCGCTCTGAAGTTGTTTCACGGAGGTGGTGACTGTTGCGGTCTCCAAAAGTGCCTTCATTTCCAGGCTTGTTTACAACATGCGCAAGCAACGGACATGCACAAACATTAATGAGCTTAACGAAGAAGCAGTGAGGAATATTAATTAGACTTGCCAAAGAGCTCTAGGCTTAGAACCGCACCGACAGAAGGCCCCTCAGGGCCACCGCGGGCACAGGACGCTATTTGAGAGACAGATGTCAGAACAGGATAGCATAGGAAGCAGCTTTTGCTGGAGACTTCATCAAAGCCGACAAGTTTAATACAGAAACGTGTTTACAGAGAACAAATTGCGAGTTAAACTGGGCGAGTAAAGAAGCTATGAATGTTTTAAAAGCGACTTGAATGTTAATGATTGAGTTTGACGGGAACCATTCTGCAAAAAAGAATGTTTGTAACGCATGTTGTCAAGCAAACCCATTCCCTTGCCCATGAACTATTCGCAAGATTATTCAAATAATGCCTTTTGTTTTGATCATCAATGAGCACCTCTCAGTGGTCTGTTTTAACCTCTATTAGGCAGGATTACAAGGCTGCTAGCTTGCTGGCATTTGGTAAGTGTCACAGTGACAGCACTTGGTGGAGAAATGCTGGGCTGTCAGCGGCAAGCTTTATCACCAGGCTTTTCTCCTGCACAGAGTGTGGACTAATAAGCCTAGAAATTACAATTGCCTCCCTGCTGAATCCCCGATAGCTGCAAATAATGATATCAGTGCCCTGCTAATCTCCTCTGCTCGCGGCTTGGCATCAACCTATTGAGTCACCTGTCATACTCATGTCTGATGAGGTGAACTTAATCTTGCCGCCCGTAATGACAATAGAGGCCATTTGAATGTTAAGAATGATATTTGTCAAAGTTTCCTGTCTTTTTTTGTCCTTCAACATCTTTTTCAGACAGTGCAATTGAAATGCCCTGTCAAAATGCATGACTCCCTAGACTTAGTTAAGACAGATTCCGATACGAGTCTTATTTCAATTTTATTCTCTATTCATGATTTCAAAAGACTGGATTGAGGTTGACAAGTTTTCATCATTTCGATCGACTGTGAAATGCAAGCATTTAGATACAGCTAGCGATTATTTTCGCTGATATCTATAAAATCACAATAACAGTTTTTGATGATGACATGGTTTTCATCATACTTTGACAACATATGCCAGTACATTTTTGCAGCATTAGTATACTGTTGATATATCAAAGCTGTACTCTGAACCTTCAGTCGTCTAATGTCCAATACATATACTTAGATTAACAGTGCTACATTCATTCTGTTTGAAGCACTGAAAAGCCTGCACACTAATAGGTGAATTGCAGAAGTCAGGTAGAGCAGATCTATACGGGCTTGTGTAGGAGGCACCTCGCACTGCCTTGCATGGTCACCTGCCTTCAAACACTTCTGGTTTGTACCAATCTATTTATGAACACATCCAATTTTCAGTGACATCAGCTGCAGCACAACGGCAACAAAACCACAACAAATTCTTCCATTATGACAAATATAAAGAAAAGAACTAGTTCCAGTACTTGCAGATATGAAGCAAACAGAGGTCACTCCAGGTATGTGCCAGTGCCCCCTCTCTCCTGTATTATTCAGTCCTATCAAGAGAGCCGAGCAGAGATAAATTGACCTAAGAGACACACACAGAAGTACATTGAGAGTTAAACTAAATGTTCTGGAGAGTGCTGAAAGAGGCGCCTGTCTATTCACTACCCAGCTCTCTATTAACAGCCATATCTGAACCACTTAACTATATTCTGTGACTCTTTAACAATTTAAGCTGTTTAAAAATGTCTTCTGCCATTTTGTACAGACGAATAGTTAAAAGAGAGATGGGATGAACTCCATTGCATTCTGTGAATGACACCTCCAAGTGCCTGAAGTTGAAACAAAGAGTACCATTTTGAAACCTGACAGTAATGTCAGTAGCACGACAGTCTCCAGTTTAACTAATGCATTCCTCGCAACCAACAGAAAACCAATTACAGTTACCGTTTCTGAAACTACTGTATATGTGTGCATTTTAAATGACAGAACGGCTGAAATTCTAGGGATGTATCACACATTATTAATTGAAGCACAATGTCACTATAGAGGTATGGCATGACAAGAGCTGTATTATTTAATTCTTCTGTCTGGCACTATTATAGACAAAGCAAGAGCAAGTCTCAATGAAAAAGGTTTTGTTTCTGATAAAGGAGCAGTTCCCACCCCCTTTGTCATCAGGCATTGATCATTCACACGGAAAACTGTGTCATTAGATAAATGACTGCTTCCCTCTGGTGATGGATTAACACTGACAGCACAATCAGTGCTTTCTTGCATAGACAAAGAATAATTTAGGTACTGCCAAATGTCTACTGTACTTCCTGCCACAAAGTGCAACAATGACAGTTGTGACCATGCACTTTGAAGAAAAGTTGATTTTTATCACAAATTTTCCTCTTCTAGCTTCCTTTTTCTTTGCTTATTTTTTTGTGAGATGATTGTAACACTAGTGGAAAGAGCTGAAGCTAGCTGTATTGTTTTTGGACATGGGGTGTAGAATTTAGTAGGGACGCTAGGGACGTGTCCCTACCAATATCCAGTGACACTGATGTGTCCCTAGCAATAATTTTGATCAAAAATGTGTATATAATTATATATAACCACTGTTGTCATTGTGTCTTGTTATTGTAATGTATTACTTATTTTATTTAACCAGGAAACATCTCATTTAGATAAAAAAAATCTCTTACAAGAGCGTCCTATAAAAATGCGCAATTCCTGGTACACAAACGGTTAATAGATCTGAGTCCTGCCTCCCGAACTCACAATGCTAAACTGTTAGGCTTTGTTTTTTTCTTTCTAACTTGTGAGAGTCCGTAGCTACATTTGTATGGAAAATGTAAATTTAAATACTAAAATGCATATTAAAATGCATTGCCATTTTGCATATTGCAAAGTTGAAAATTTCTAGCCATATGCATTGCTTCCATACATTTGGTTGTGCGAAGTGAAGCTATTCCGAATCCTAGATGCGGTAAGTAAGGGAGAAATTAACAGTTCTGTGCACAGAAATATGGGGCAAATCGCATCACATATTGATTCAGGGACAGTGCAATTTTTTCAATATATAACAATCATGGCATAAGTGGCAAACCTAAACGCTAGTGTGTGTGTGTGTGTGTGTGTGTGACTTAGAGAGTGTGTATGTGTGAGTGAGTGAGTGTGTGTGAAACCCTACATTATGGGGACAAAATGTCCCCACAAAGATGGCAATATCTTGAAAAATTTTGGTCCCCATGTGGAAAATAAATCACACTAAGTGGTGTTTTTTTGAAAATGTAAACATGCAGACAGTTTTGTGTGATGGGTAGGTTTAGTGTAAGGGGATGGAATATTCAGTTTGTACAGTATAAAAATTATTATGTCTGTGTAAAGTCCCCATAAAACATGAAAACACAACATTGCTTGGTCTTGTTGAAGTAAGAGGCCTGTTAGATCAAGTTGAAACCCTTTTAGTTGTCCCATCTCATCAGCTGAGGCTGAAAGAAGTTTCAGTGATCTTAGGAGACTGAAAACATGGTATAGAAAAAAAATGGCACAAGTGAGACTTAACAGTATTGCTGTGTGCCATGTCCACCAGGACAAACTGGAAACTATTGATGTGAAACAAATATGCCAACAGTTCATTTCTGTTAATGACAGACATGTGTTTGGCTTCTTTAAATAGCAAGGAACAAGACAGTAGACACATTGACTATTGCATTGTACTATGATCACAGTAAAGGTAAGTTTCTTTTAAACTGCCTCCTTGTCTTTATTAGTTACCTGTAACATTATATAATTAATCAATTAACATATTGTGAAGGTCAATATAGACTGAAAAGCTTAATTCACTATTCTATTAATTTCCTGAATCCTCAGCTTCCGGGGATGTCCCCACCAATTTCAAAATCTACGTACTTGTTCGTACAAAAGCAATGTCTCCTCATGTATTAATCAACCACAATACTATAACACTTGTCTCAATTTAGTTTCAGTTCAATTCAGAATATTTGAGAAAACAACATGAGGTTGTTCTTGTAGGATTGTTCCTGGTCTTGCAGGGACTTTCCAAGCAGTGTTTTATTTTCTTAGACAACAGTGCTTTGCCTTCAAATGTACTTTATATTTATAATAATAAATATATAATATGTACTTTCTGTGCTGTCACTGCTAATACTGTGTACTGACCGCTGCTGTCAAGCAAGAGCCCTGACAAAAATAAATGAAGTGTTTACAATATTACACACTGTAATACAACTGTATCAAAAATAAAAAATAAAATATGATGTTGATACAAAACAGATACACAGCATTCTCCTCTAACTGTACATGGCATTTCCTAAAGCATGCATTCTAATCAGGACAAAACAAACAGCCCGTTCTCTGTGTTCAAGATTTTTTTTTCTTAAAATAACTGCCTGCTTCTCTTCTGCTGCAATTTTAAATCTGTTTGGCTCCCATGAAGAGGAGTATTATTTCTGCAGAAGAGACACAGTCGTGCTAATGAGCATGGTTATAAACATCATTATATTTTAAGTGTCATTCTGGTGTTCACAGCAGGGAATGTAAGAAATCTCTGTAGTAATCTGCTTTTGCGTCTCACATTCAAAGTGACAGAAGAAGCTGTCGCATTAATGCCGTGCAATCATTAGCGTGTCAGATTCTTTTGGTGTGCTGGGGAAGACGAACCGTAATGAAGATACATTAACTAGGACTAATTTGGTTGTTCTTCAGTTCAAGTCACTGCCACGCAGATATTTGGTTTTATTCGCACTGATGTCTCAACAGAAGTAGTGTGCGGCTTGAACAAAAGGGCTAGAGTATGTTAAGTGCTTTTGAAATTGTGAGCTTTCCAGGCAGCGGAACCATGCCTGATGAAAGGGTGTGAAATACAATGTGGAAATCGATTTCACAATCTCCGTATTCACTGTGCCAGTGCTACACGGTGCATGTCTGTAAATTTAACACACTCAACAATGAAGGACTTAGCAATTTATGCTACCGTTGTTAAGCTTGACAAATTAATGCATGTTTGAGATCGGATAAGAGGTAGAAGGGTAGGAAAATTCAATTGGTTTGAAATCGACTGGACTGCTGATATAATGTAGCATCACTACAGTTGCATTTCTGAAGACAACTCTTGTATTTTGCTGCCTTGGACGGTTAAAACAGAAGGCTTAAATGTCCCCAGATGAAAACAAAAATACATGCCGTGGCATCTTCGATTGTACCGAAGGCTTAATTAGCATGCTAAGCGCTGCTAATGGCAAGTAAGGAGTAAAGCCCTGAGCTCCTCTCAGAGTGATTGACATCTGAAGCGCACTTGTCAGGATGTGTGATGTATTTGTGCCTTCGCATCATGTTATTGTTGTTATGAGCTGGCATGTCTTTTTCCTCAGTGCATGTGTCCGCTGAATATAAATGGCAGCTCAATGTCTGCTGATGACAAAAGGCCCACAGAATAGGAAGCGATGGGACAGGCAGACAGAGCGCGAGCTGGTTTCTAGAGCCCTGTCTGTACCATCTGTGGGGATGTGGAGAAAACAGGATGCAAGCACAATGAAATTAAAAGCCTTTTTCTTTCTGATTAATGGCAGTGATACACGTCAAGCCATTTAAGCATATTTAACACTACTATGGCAGAATGCAGCTGTTGTGTTCTGTTTTTGTAAAGGACTGGGAGAGAGAGGAGGGCAGAGAGAATGACGTGGGGATGGAAAAGAAAAGAAAAAGGGCATGCAGCATTTCACAGCCTCTGTAATTCCTCCCAAGGGGTAATAGATTTTAAATACTAAAATGCTGTTCGCGATAAAGCTGCCTGAAAACGCAACAGCAGACATCCCAAAGTTTTCGGAGCTTTTAATTGTCCCTTTAGCGAGCATTTTAAGTGACGTGTCTGCCAGCCGCTTGTTGACTCAAGCAAAATAGATAAATAGATGCCTAAATAAAAGAGGATAAACTTGGGAGTTAATTAAAGGAGTTACTTACTGAAATTATCTGTCCTGGTCATCACCATAGGTGGCAAGTTTGCTTCTGAGATTCAGGCCAAAAAAAATAAACAGGCACAAGACATGGCGTTTCACAACATCCCAAGACACCTATTATATGAGGGGAGGAAAAAATTATGCCCTGGCAAATTGCTAATGATGAGCCAGTGATGTCTTGTTAAGTGACATTGTTTGGCCTCAGATCCTTTTGTGTCAGCCTTGTGTTCCTCGCCTAACGAGAGACAAGAAAGACTGGAGTGATGCGTTCGGTCCTCCTCTTTTTTTTCCATTTTTGTTTTGCACAGTTAACTCATGTCTACATCTTTGCTCGGCTCTGTCACTTGGCATCGGCAGGCCTGATTTGGCAGAGGAGAGCATGCTAGAGTGGGGCTGCGCAGCGGGAGGGAGCCCTTTGATGGGGACCCCCTGGGAGCCTGACGCCAAGGCAGCAGTAGGATCACAGATGTGGCAGCTTTCATGTAACAGTTAACTTTTTCCTAATTAAAGTCGCCCAGCTAATTACAGGCGGTTCTATCTGATCATTGGAAAACAGGATAAGGTATAGTTGCACAAGCAAGGACGACTCACATCAAAGATGTGCGGCGAGCGGCAATTGGAGCAGATGGGGGTGAAACGGCGGCTCTTGTCAGGGATTTGGGCTCACCTGGACGCAGGAGTGCATCAGTCACCGAAGACGGCAAGGCCCATCTCATTTGCAACAGTTCCTTCCCTGAATGCTGAGCTGTAATTATGAAAGAAGAGCCGAGAAAAAATGACCAAAGAAAAAAATCCTGTAATTAGCAAGGCAACTCCAAGCACAAGAAATGGAAATTAGTCACAGTGTTATAAATTAGCCTGTGCATACATTACGTGAAATGAACACCCCCGGGGCCACGAATTAGCGCTTTTGGCTGTGCACCCTCATGTATCTAAATAAAACATTCCGTCCTTGGTTATTATGGGCTAACAAAGAGACATCTCTTACACAGTCATTCTCTACAAATTGGCCACACACACACACACACACACACACACATCATTTAGGAGGGCTATATGTGCTACAGGGAGTGTGGGATGTCTGATGGAAGGGGGGTGTATTAGCATCAGGTGACAATCGCTTACTATTTTAGTTGAATTACATTTACAGAGGATTTTTTCCAAATCACTGTACATAAACCAAAACTAACCTTCGATTTTGATGTGAGGTGGGAAAAATTTGCATACTGGGATTCTGTTAACAACAGCAAATAGCAAGCAAATCACTAATTAAAAGTGCCTTTTTTCACCAGGCTTCAATGTCCATTTGGATGCGGAGGAGGAGAGACGAAAAAGAGGCTCGGGGTTAAAAAAAAAAAGGCACGCAGGCGCTGGAACCGTGTTTTGATGAGTCTTATCTAGAGCGATTATTCATACTTGTCCTTCTGCTTGAATTAAAGCAAGAGTGCTGGAGCCTGTTAAAGCCAAATACTTGAATGGCTAGTGAACTCTCACCTTCGCGCGCATCCATTTAGCTTGCAAATGAAAGCCAAGTACAGTCGGCGAGAGCCATAATGGGCCTTTCTTCTTGCAGAGTGCGGTCATTACATACTAATTTCTTCTGGAAGCTCTTCAGGAATTGAAACACTTGGCTGTGGTGGCCCAGCCTCGTGCTGAAACGCACAGGCCAACAATGACAGCACACAAGGTGTTTGTTTAAGGCCTACTCATGGCAGCTGACCACAATCAGACTCAGCTGAAGAGGGCTGATTGCGGCTTGATGCAGCACTGTGTTCACAGAGAGAGAAATATCATAATGGAAGCACAATACAGTCAGTATACAGCATCATCAATGCATTCCTAGTCCTACAATCTTTTCTTTTTTATGTTTTATGTTATGTTATTTTTTTAAATGCCAAAGCACTGATTGTCCTCAAAATGTTTTTTTTTCTTTTCTTTTTCTGTCTGTAAATGCGTGTAAAACAAATTTAGTTTTATATTGTATTAGCAATAATAAATACAAAATTATTTTATTGTTATACACTGTATTTTGCAACACGGAAATAACCTTTCTTACGTCCGTTTCTTAAGACATACAGTAGTGGCCACAAATTACTAGAACACCTGACAGATCAGAAATTATTGACCTGTTTTGCCTCCAAAACATGATTTCATAATGTTCATGAAACATGCAGACAGTTGCTTTGACCCTCAAATATCAGATGAAGTGAGTCGTACTGTTTTTATCCACTTTTAACTTTAATATTTGGTATGTCCACCTTTTGCAGCAATTACAGCATCACATCTCACTGGCATAGTGTCAATATATTTCCTCTGAGAACTTCAACATTAATGTTATCCCATGCCTTCTGCAACTGAAGCCGAAGGCTTTCCTTTGAATGTACAATAGATCTGTCCAGTTTATTTTCTAACTCGTCCCAAATGTGCTCGATGGGGTTGAGGTCCGGACTTTGAGGGGGCTAGTCCATCATTTTCAATGTTCCAGCAGATTCATTTCATCGTAAGTAGTTCCGGCAATAGTTAGAAGAACGTTTCGGGTCATTGTCCTCTTGGAAAATAAATCCAGGCCCAATAAGACGACTCCCAGATGCCAAGTGTTCTAATAATTTTCTGGGAATGTTCGAGACTTCTGATTCATCAGCTGCTATATGTAAATAACTAAAAGAACAGCAAAGTGCAGTAAACGTTGTGTTTTTGATTACAGAAATAAATTAAAATAATATGATGGCAAATATCAGTTTGCAATATCAAGCAGCATATCAATGGTTTTTGTACAGCTAAAATAAAGCGGAAAACACCACACGCCTTGCACGCAAGTTAAAAATGGCAGAGCGTAATCTTACATTAAACATAAGGTGCATATGAATAACAATTATAAAAAAATATCTTTAGGTTAAACCTGAAATTAGATTTTTTACTTATTTAAATAAAGCATTTTTTGAAGGTAAAAGCACAACAAAGTATTTTAATATCAGACATTAGTAGACTGACAGAACATACAGATAAATAAATCATAACAATATGCAATAACCACTTTGTCCTGAAGATACAGGTGACCATGTAAACACATGTATGGATGAATGTGTTGTGATTTGTAGACCTGCATGCATGCGGCTTGCTCGACGGGTCTCGGATGATGCATTTCTGGTTTACATTCACCTTTGGAAAGGGGAAAATTTAGACTGTTATACACGCATCACTTCTTTTAGAGAGGTTGCTGATTTGATTATGCAATTAGGCAAGTGGCTGATTAAAAGCTTAACTAATAGATATCATGATTAGCGGTTTGCCCAGTTCAAAGCCATTTATAGTCCAGCCATTCTACTTAATTCTGTATTTTATAATAACTTCCCAATTTATTCCACAGAAATTCCATAATCAACAATCATATTGTTTTGGTTACTACTGTGACTTTAAAATGCAATAGGGGTAATAGTGTTGTCTTTAATTACCAAATTATTCAAACAGTTGCCATCAGTTTGCTATCTTCATCTCACCCCTTCAAAAGTGTCATCATTGTATCCTGTACTTGAAAAGCCTTTCTAGGAACTCAGCAAAGACGGCACGACCTGCCTGCCTGCCACACTGTGATTAAGACATCACAGTAATCCATGTTTGCATTGCTGTCTGCATGCGAGTGTGTGTGTGTTTGGGTTTGTGTGTCATGCCCCAGTGCTAAACAAACAGAATTAGGTTCCTTTTTGATACCACTGGGAATCGCATTAACCGTTTTCCCAATGGAGATATCGAAATATTCCTGAGTAGTTCCAAAATACATTTGCATGCAATAATCTAGTGTCTGCAGTCGACATTAGTTAGGTTAAAATTTCAAACTATTTCCTCCTACTCGCACTCTCTTTTGCCATGACTGATTTCATCCACTAGAAAATCCTCTTCCTCCTCTCCCGCTTTGCTTCTTTCCCTCTCGCTAAACTCTCGTTCGTTCTAGCATTCTCACTTTTCCTCCCTCTCAGCCTACTCCCTTCCCTTTCTTCCCCTCTCTATCTCTCCCTGTCTCTGTCTCTCCATTGCTTACTCAGAGAAGCAGCCCATGTTTACTTGCCCTTATCCAGCAGCCTAATCCCTGCAGCAGTGAAAGACTCCACTAAATAGGTGCTGGAGAAAAAAAAGAGGCGAGGGGGGACAGGCAGAGCCATTAAAGGAGAGTTTATCAGAGTCGCTCAATCTGTTATCACTCCTGTCCCTCTGTCTCCCCCACCAGCCTGCCTCCCCCCACTGTCATAGAGCCACTGATTACAGCCTGCCGTGCAGCTCGCTTTTGGGTGTGCGAGTGTATGTGTGTGGCTCCTGTCCCCCGCGTGAGAGCAAGTGTGAGAAAGAAAGACAATTTTCTCTCAAAGCTTCGAGTGAGTCTGTATTTGTATGGCTTTGGACGAAAGAGACAGGGAGAAACTCCTTAATGCTGTTTGTTTATTCTTGTGACATAAGGGTTTTAGCTTTATTATTATTATTTATTATTTCTGACTTTGCATGTCACAAAGTCTGCAATTTAATTAAATAAATATATGCGCTGCATGTTTCAGAGCAAAGCACGGCTCTAGTTTTTTTAACATACAGTCAAAACAAATTTATTCAGACACCTTCAACATTTCTCACATTATCACAGTTTATTCACTATAGTTTAGAAAATGGTAATAAAATATGACAAGAACTCAGAGTTAAACTATCAGAACAAATTCATCTTGATAATGTCAGATAACTCTGATAGAAAGGTGTGTAATGGATCACAATCAACCAATCAGCTGTCAGCTGTTAAATTTAAGCCCACAATTAGATGATACCAGTTTAGGTCAACCAATGACCAGTCAATGCTTCATTTTGTTCAGTCTGTGGTGTAAAAGGTCACATTAGCAATGAAAGAAAAAACACTTCAGCAAAACATGTTCAGGTCAAAGTGTCTGAATCATTTTGCTCCCAAATCATCATCAATATTACTGGCAGTCACTGTATGAAGAAACTTTGGGTATAATATGTCACAGTTTACTTTATTTTGCTATCCTCACTTACATAAATCAACTAAAGTGTCCTGCACCCTCCAGTAAAAAAAATATATCAGGTGTCTGAATTATTTGTGACCCTGGACCACAAAACCAGTCATTTGGGATTTATACATCATCTGAAAGCTGACTAAATAAGCTTTCCATTGATGTATGTTTTTTTTTTTTTTTTTTTTTTTAGGATTTGACAATATTTGGGATACAATATACAGAGATACAACTATTTGAAAATCTGGAATCTGAGGGTGCAAAAAAATCTAAATATTGAGAAACTCGCCTTTAAAGTTGTCCAAATGAAGTCCTTAGCAACGCATATTACTACTAATAATAGATGTGTTATATATTTAGGTTAGGAAATTTACAGTATATCTTCATAGAACATGATCTTTAATTAATATCCTAATGATTTTTGGCTTAAAAGAAAAATCGATAATTTTGACCCGTACAATGTATTGTTGGTTATTGCCACAAATATACCCGTGAGACTTATGACTGGTTTTGTGGTCCAGGGTCACATTTTTGGTTGGACTGTATATGAGCAGCTCACGATATGCAACATCTCAAAGTGGCTCAATTCACAGTAAATGCTGCTCCACACAAACTTATTTCGTAAGATTGAAATTTTACAGTAGAAATGTCTTATTTTGATTTTAGTTAGTAATTTTTATACTTTTATTTAGTAGTAATAATAATAAAAATAATTATTATTTTATAGCCATTTTGATGCATAACCACAACATTTTGGCCAAATCCCTTTTTTTCCCCTAGAAAAATCTGTTAGATTTTGTTTTAAACTAAATCGTGCAGCCTTAGATAGAGATGTGGTAAAGTGTTCAAACTACTACGAGTAGTTAGCACAACCACAGGGCTAACCAGTTAACCAGTTGTCATATTGACAGAGACTACTGAGGCATAAGAAGCCCTGTGGCTGAGAGGGGACTCACCAGCCCTGACCTCAGCCCTTTACTAAGACAAGCTAGTCATTTTCCCTGGAGCTTAATAATCTCTGGAGATAACCACTCACTGAGGCCATCTGAGTAGCATCCATTTTCAGCTTTCTCACTTGAGCTCAACCTTATCATCAATATTGCTATTGATTGTACACAAACACAAGCTACGGGTTTGTCCATTTGCCCATTATTTAGATATCTAATGCAGAAAAAGAGAGATCATTTTATCAAAGAAACACACACAAACACACACACATTTTAGGTTTAAGGGATAATGTACAGAATCATCAAGATACACAGTTCTACTATAATAAATGACATTATAGCTGTTATAGCATATACATGGCTGCTTAATGAAAAATGAATGAATGAAAAATAAAATATTGATTTCAGCTAATGTTATTAAGTGAGAAAACATACATGGTCCATTGAGACATTGAGTCCATTGAGCATAGCTGTGTAGGAAAATGTTTGCCTGGGACAACGGTCCTTTATACAGTTTAGCAGTCATTATACAAAACTATATGACTGGAGAATTGACCAATCAGAAGCAAGTATTCCAGAGAGGTGTGTAATAAAAATGTCCAACTAAAATTCACACACATGCCTACAATGGAGATTTGCGCTCACATGCAGGGCAACAGAGAAATGCCCCAGCCCCTAGCAGCGGTTAGCGGTGTTGCCAGCCCTGCATACAGGACCACACCGTTTAGACCCTAATGGCTGGTAATGTAAGCTCTGTGTTTACTGAGCGGTGGGTTTCCAGCACACAGGCTGTGACAAATTATGAAAGGCGGTCCGGCGTAACCAGGCTGAATTTCATTAAACTTTAACTGGCCTTATCTGCGGCACAACAGAGGACAACATAATAAACGCTGACAGGTATCTAAAGATGTGTGTTTGGACTAGGGAGAGGGAACAGCGGGAGAGATGCTGGCAGCATTGTCATCGAAGAAGGGACATATGTTGTGGGCTATAAAACCGTAAAACAGATGCTGTTTTTTGTGTACTCATGTATAGGCTGAGATTTTGCCCTTACTCAACAGCATGCAGTATTTCATTTATTCTAAACAAAAATCATGTCTCTTCATGACTGAGGTATGTGTTGTGTTTTTAATCTGTCCTGTCATTAAATTACAATTGTTAATTTAATAACAGTTTGAGACAGCTTTTAATACAAAACTCCAAATTTAAAATGGAAAAATACACACACACACACACACACACACACACACACACACACACACACACACACATTTATATATGCAATTTGACAACAAATATATATTTCAAACAAGTAAGATTTAATATTACTGCAAAAGATTTGCCTGAATATTTAGAATTTCTGCCTACTTGAACCTTTGTCATCAGATCAGTGTTTTTTAATTAAAGTATGCATTTATATGAACACAATTCAATTACCCCATACATAATAAACATAATAAAATAAAAACATTTTTACAGAAAGATAAAAAAGATGTACTGTTAATAACCATATTCAGTAAAATTATGTTTTTGTCCCTTTGACAAGCTAATTATTTATCATTATGATTTAGCATATTTCCCTCAATGGTGCATTTGTGCCATTTGCAGCATCAAATTGTCCCTCCTTCTCAAAAACAACATTTGTTCACATGTTTTGGAGGCTGTATGTGAGTAACATGACAAATCACAATGGTACATCTCTAATTTATTTTGCAGTCCACTAGCTATAAGACTGAATTTGTGCTAAATCCCTTTTAGTCCTATAGTAATGCAGTGTTTTCTAAAAAATTTATTAAAAAATAAATAAATAAAAATGAAACATTTCTGATCACCCACAACCACATGTGACTCAACGCTTGACAAAAAAAGAGATAAAATGAGAGTGAACCACAAAGGAGGACAAAAATGTTATTGATTTACAAGAACCTTGTTCATCAAGGTCATCATGCTGGGATGATCAAAATTTGGAATCCAGAGTAAAAAAAAAAAGGCAGTTAATGTAACAAAGACTAGTTGTACTGCTTTGTTTGGATCTGAAAAGATTTATGTGCTTTATATAGCAGGGTGAGATGAAGAAAAACTAAATTGGGCCTACTCTGCAATAAGGCAGCCCAATTTTTGAGTTACTGTTGAAGATAAAACATTTGATTCATTTAAATATCTGCAGAGTTAGATGATTGCATTTTTTCTTTAACTTCCCAATTGGATCTACATCATCTTCCCCAGACTTTTGTGAGCAGTCATTAATAAAATCATTTTACATGATTTTCACATCAAATGCAAGAATGTTTATTTACGCAAGAACATCTGTGCCTTATAATAATTAAACTACACCAATTTTTCTTTAGTCGAAAGGGATCACATCTATTGTTCCAATGTTTGTCTGTTATTCTTCCGTGATAAAAGCAAAGACCTATCCACCGCAACATCTAAGAGTGTCGTTTTCTAGATGAGAGGACACTCAGGGTGTGCAAGACCCTCGAGCCAAACCCAAACTCCACACGAACAACACACACAAACACTCTTGTGCCACCACTCAAGTGTCCCTGGGCTGATCCAGTGGGTTGTGTGGCTTTTCCATTTGAACAGGCCTCTAAGCTCTTCCACAAACAGTCCGAAAGAGGTCCTTTGCACCAGGAATATTTGCCTTCGTCCATCACATATTTCGTCCATGGTGACACTCGAAAGGGTTTAATAGTCGAGTACAGAATAGAAATGTGCAAAAATAACCGCAGCTGAATATCCCTCGGATTCCACGGCTTTCCTGGCTTGTTGTCATAGCATGTTTGCGCGAGAAAAGGCGATGTAATCAATAATGCACAGCCTTGAATATGTCTCCAAACAGATGGTCCATTGAGAATGGAATGCCATCGCCTTTGTGCCCAGAGCCTTTGCATTAGCTGGCTTTAATTTACCGACTGCCGACAAATTCTTCTCCATCTCAGCGCTAAGCAAGCTCACAGATGATTGAGACTGCTTCATCGATACCAGCTCACTGGCTCTCACATGTCTCTTTCTCTTAATTATCCATACTGAAAGAGCAGAGAATACATCATCTTAACTCTCGGCAGAGAAGCTCCATTTCCCGCACAATTGACTGGAACTCATACGATGAGCCTACAAGAGACAGCCTTGCTACGGTTTTGCTAAACAGCTTGTTGTTGTTTTTTTTTCTACTTGGGATCGTTTCTTTGGCCGTTCCTCGTTTCTTTTTTTAGTGAGCTCTGGCTACTCCAAGAGGCACAGTGATGCGCCATAACAGAGTGAATTCATGCTCTCTAGACACCTGCTCAGCTCTGGAGAAGCACAAGATATTGACCTTCAATTCAGTCAGCATTCAAAAGCGATGAAAGGAGATAAGAGCTCTAATCGTACCTCCGTCTCAGGCTCCTCTTTATTGACTAACTGACACATACTTATTCCGGCTCTGCTGCCAGTGCCTGCGGTTTTGTAGCCTTGCAGATACCACACACTAAATCGAAACAGACGTTTGCTCCAACAGCGGGCTAATATGAAAATTGCCAGTAAAGACGTACAAATGAATTGGATATTGAGTAATGCATCAAAAAGGCATCAGATCTTCTCTGCAGACGGTGAAGCATCAGAAACACGTTTTTTTTTCACCCCTTGTATTCTCTCTCTCATTTACAGTGCAACATCTCGCATCATTAGATCTCTCATTTTTCCCCTCTGTCTAACAGAAATGCTGGTTAAAAGCTTGACGTGAAGGGGAAAAAATGCAGATATCAGAGCCTACCACACTTAAAAACATGGCCGATGATTCAGGTAGCATATCTCCAGAATATGGTCCCAGCGTTTCCCCCATGGCTCTTTGTGGTTTGGATGCTTAAAATACTTGAGCGGTATAGTTTAAAATGCAGGACGACAGTGCCCATTCTGAAAAAGAAAACATTCAGAAAGCCAGCACTAATGGCATCACCCCCAATCCATGTAGATACACACCCAAACCATAACACATGCCAGCCCAAGCTGCATTTTACCTCCCCACCCAAAGTCATTTTCATATTTATATTTACATGCATATGAGTGTTCCCATCCATGAGAATGCAGGCAGTGATATTTGAATTCCTGTCAGAATCCATAAATACCCAGCCTGGGCAGATACAGTGGTATATTTATTTGACTGACATTGTCTAAATTGAAGTTTGACACTCTTCACCACTCTAACCTTTATGCAAATGCAAAATCATCCAAATGTGATGGACAGAATTCAATTAACTGAGATGACAGAGAATAATCTAGTGAACTGAATACATCAGCCAGTTGAAAGGTAACACAATCATCATGCTGAGGTGCGGGGGTGGAGGGTTGTTCTGAGAGAGTGAGAAAAATAGAGAGAGAGAGAGAGAGAGAGAGAGAGAGAGAGAGAGAGAGAGAGAGGAGAGGGAGAGGGAGAGGGAGAGGGAGAGGAGAGGGAGAGAGAGAGAGAGAGAGAGAGAGAGGAGAGAGGGAGAGGGAGAGGGAGAGGGAGAGAGGGGGCTAAGGATGTAGATATAGCCCATTTCCCCTGTCTTATCTAATGGCGCAAGCTCTATTTCTCCAAAGCGAAGTCTTCAGTCCAGTAAACTCTTGATCTCAAATGAGAGGTCTGCAACACTGTTGCTAAGCAATTAGGAGCCTTTATTGAGCAGCTGATTCCTGGTGCTCAGTGTCCATCAGTGTGATTTCGCCTCACCTAATAGACTTCCATACTGATGAACAGAATAGCCCTGTGCTCAAAGAAAATGGCTCACGAGATGGGCTTCAAATGATAGCACAGTAAGCATGCTCCTTTCTTAAAACACAGCCTGCCCAAAACAACTGTTGCTTGTACATTTTATTTTTCATTCGAACTTACAGACCTTAAGGATGAGCACTTTGATTAAAGAGAAAGAGAAACGTTAAATGAGACACTAAAGAGAACTAAAAGCTTATATTTTGCTCACAGTTTTAAAAATAAGGTTAGATTATTGTCTTATTCAAAAATTATTGTCATATTTGATTTAAAGTGAAAACAAAATCATATGCTGCAATGTGTGTCTTGCTACTGTCTCTCAATCCACCAGTGGTTTAATGTGTCAGATACAGAACAGACTTGTGGCCAGGTGGGGGCACCCTTAACCAATTTTTGAAACACTTTGCTTTTGCAAGTGCTGGAATACCAGAGTCTAAACAAACAATATATTTACAGATGGTAAGAGGTATAATTACTGCAATTATTTAATGATAAAAAAATAATAATCTCAATTTAAAGTTATATATATATATATATATATATATATATATATATATATATATTATATATAAATAATTATATGATATATATATATATATATATATATATATATATATATATATATATTATATATATATAATGATATATATAATATATATATATATATATATATATATATATATATATATATATATATATATATATATATATATATATATATATATATATATAATTTCCATCTTTATAGTAATAACCACCATTTTATAAAATTATAGAATACCACAACAATGTAGGAACAGGAGGCCTGTTTAGAAGTGGTGTGTACCTATTCATTATAATTGTGGACTTGAAAAAAGCTTTTGCATTTAAGAATTTGAGATTAAGCTTTAAAAAAAAAACTGAGCTAAAAATCTCAGGACTACTTTGCATCCAGCAACGAAAACACTAGATGGCTCTGTTGCGATACGTGAAGCACTGATGGACGATTGCGATTTCTTCCGTTTGTATCTTTTCTTTACACATGCCCTTTTATACTGTGTGCATTTTTTACTTGAGTGTCTCTGACTAAGATACAATACTTGTTAACATTTCAGGGAGACTCAGCAGACTGTTTATTGCAATTCAATGTAAAAATTTAATAACAACATAACAGAAATACAAGTTATTTTACCCAATGATAAGGCTTACACACAGATGCTGTGCAAAGCTGTCAGTTCAGGGGGAAAAAATGAGGTGGAGTGGTCCTTAAGCATTTCTCGTCATAAAAAAAGATACACATACATTTACACCATCTCCTTTATCCTCAGCAGGCCATTTATAGCTTTATGAATGATGCTAATTAAATTTTTGAAAATGATCAAATCTGGTCCTTTTCTTTAAACAGATTTTTTTAACCCTTTATATGAATGAGCAAGGAAAGGGGTAAAGTCAAATCATATCCATTAATGATAGTCAAGCGATTCTCCAACATATCTGTTACATACAATGTAACTTCCATTAGCCCTCCAACCGGCTACAGTACACGCCATTTAATTAAATATAGCCTTTCAAAGAAACGTACTGCAAGCAATTTAGAGAGTAGCACATTTGAAGCTTGCATGAGGTTACTAGTGCTTTTAACCACTAGTATGAGAGCATAGACTGTTAATTAACATATTTAGAATTAAGTGGATTTGCTATGCACTAATCAGACTCTAATTGACTAAGAACTGTACCCTTTCAAACACTGGACAGCAATCACAGCAGCAAGAGCCAGCATATTACATAATCACTAATTATGTTTCAGATAGTAAATAAATAAAAAAAACAAAGCTGATGGATTATGCAAAGCTCATCAATACGACTGGTTAATGACTACTCGGAGCAGTCATCTGACTTGTGCAAGCGAGGGAAAACACCAGCTATTTTGTCTCCAGATTGAGTGATTGCGCAAATGACTGAAGCACTGTCTGATTGCGTCAGG
Organism: Paracanthobrama guichenoti; assembly: GCA_018749465.1. NCBI lineage: Eukaryota > Metazoa > Chordata > Actinopteri > Cypriniformes > Gobionidae > Paracanthobrama > Paracanthobrama guichenoti. The sequence goes on along the minus strand of CM031959.1, from coordinate 16,420,364 downwards.
TACAAGACAGCGTTACTTTTAAACCAAGACATCCACTAACATTTACCACATCATATATGAGGTATAACGATTGGGGCATTTGGAATATGTCATTTGTCACTTATTATAACTTTCTTCACAGATAACAAAAATAACATATGAACCAAATGCAAGTCCAAAAACTTAAAATAAAATAAAAAATCCTTTTTATTATTATTAGGCTATATTTTCCACCCCATATGGTTTCTTTTAACATTTTCAAGAATATGCAATTGACCCGACTCTCTCTATTTAACTGTCTCTGACATTAGATTAGGGTTGAAAATAGCATGTCTAACATATTTGCTGACAGCCTTGAACCTTCTGAGCTAAGAAAAATCGCCCACATTGATGACTGGCTCCTCTCAGACCTGTGTGGACAGGGATAGCAGCCCTTCCTGTAGGACCTGAAAAAAAGACCTCTGATTTCTCTACAGACGGATAAATATGGAAGACCTAGGGACCCATACAGGGTGGCGGCTGTCGGTGCTTTCATTTCACTTTGATATCCCCTGTCAAGCAGAGCAATGACATACAGGCCAATGCATTGATATGAGAAAGAAGGCTGCATGGATAGAAAGTCGAGGAATAGAAAAGTAAACATCTGAACACTTCCACTGCATTATATTGGTTAATTCCTGGTTTGAATACAAAATATTCACATACATGTACAAACAGAAATTCTAGGAAAAGTTATGAAAAATTAATATGAAAAGACAAGTAAGTAGAAATATAAGACGCATAAAAAAAACTCACAACACTGACAGGACAAAGCAGTCAGTGTAAGTAGTCTACATCACATGGCTGAAAACAGTTTTGACATACATATGTGCAAAAAAAGAGCTCTTTGAAGCTGGACTCTAGTTGACCCACTAGACTAGTCACTGGCTTGTGTTTTGCATAAAAAAACTGTGTATTAATGATATAGAAAAATCCAGACAAGAGTGACGTCAAGAGCACAGGTAGGTCTGAAATACCAAATAACAACAACACGTACCACTGGAGATACAGAACTAAACTGCTCCTGTCCCTATCCAGCCTTGAGATGTGTATGTGTGTGGGTGTGAGGCAGTAAGAGGGCAGCTGGGGTTTCTTTTCACAGCCCTTCACTTCTCTACACTGCCGCTAGGCCGGGGCCTGTTCAACGCCACAGAGAACTGGAGAAATATGAGTGCGGCTTTGTTTGACTTCCTCTCAGCCTCCAAGACACCAGCAGGGTCTGGTAATGAGTCTGCAAACAGGACTTGCGAAGAACGTCATGCCACTCATGACTAATTGTGCTCCAACACTTCACTGAAGAGGAGAAGGAAGTCTGTAAGCCTGTAAGATATGCTAGTTTAGAGAGCTTTCTTTTTTTTTTACACTTAAAACTGGTTACAAGACAGAAAATCTAATGGTAACCTTTTTTGTTCACGTTTCACAATGGTATCAATGCAGAAGTCTTTTAAACATGTATAATGTTTAGTTTAAGCATAATAATAATAATAATAATAATATGAAAAACAATGAAACACAAGGTGTTTTCTACTTGTAGTATCTATACTTTAAAGGCAAACAAATTGAAAAATCCCTCCATTCACAATGATCCCAAATACACACTGATTATATAAAATTATGGCTCCAGAACAAGACCGCACAAAAATCCTCCTTTCTCTGCTGGAATGGGGAGTGATATTGTTCCAGCCAAGCACCATAAAAACAGACCGGACGGGGCTCGGTGCTCAGGAGAACTGGTAAGCCCCTGTTTTATTCATGAGCATGCAGGCTCCGCCAGCTGAGAAAACCCCTGCAGTCTCTTCCAGCACATCAAGGTTTTGAGCCTGAATTACAATCAGGCCCAGGTCGCTGCTCTGACACACTGCATTAAAAAGCAACAGAGATTAACGGACCCAAGTCAATTTGGGGATTGATCGACAGGTCCTCGTCTAAAAAACAAAAACACCCCGAAAGAGAGCTCTGACTGCCGGGATAATCGGAGCACGCTTATTCGACTCATGGAAATCAAATATGAAAAGAACATAAGACAGGCTTCTTTTTGGCGAGAGGGAATGGGATTTGAGGAAGGTTTGAAGAGAGAAAAAGTTTGCACTACTGAATTGTATTGTTGCTGATAATCCGGTGGAAATGGAAAGAGAGGCGTCCCTAAGGTGAGACCAATGCAGCTAAATGGTGAGGGAATGAAGCTCAGAAGGCCGATCTCTAGAAATTGGTTTTGATTCTTCAATATAAAGTTCATGCACTCATAGCATAAAAAAGAGCAATATATATATTAGGGGTGTCGAAATTAATTGTTTCTACGATGCATCGCGATGCAGACGAGGACTATTCGGTATCGGTTCAGTAATAGACCATAACCGATTATAATGTACTGATTCGTTTCTGACGTCATTTGTTGCGTACGTGCTTTGTCACGGTAGCATTCAATGGCAGAGGGAGGCAAGACGTGAGTATGAGTAATTAAAAATGCTCCAACTACTTTAAAAGCCGACATCTGGGCACATTTCGGCTTTTATGAACCGCCTGGTAAGCACGACCTGGAGAACACGCGCGCTGTGTGTAAATCAGAGCTATCTGATTCATCAAAACGATTTCATTTACACTTGGGCACATAAATGTGTCTCCGCAAAACAGATATAAATCCGATCTTCAATTCCCATACTATATGCAGATTTAATGGAGTTCACGTCACCGAAAACAACAGATATGAGCTGCATTTTATTGATCAGCAGCTAATTTCAGAATCAAAGACCGCAATATGAGCGAAAGGGCAATAGCACTGGTAAGATAATTCCGTTTCTTTACTTTTAATGAAGATGACTGTGTGTTGAGCATCTGCAACTTACTTTCGGTAGTTTGTGCATTGGCTTGATGAACAGATACTCAGCTGCTCGTCTGTGGTGATGCGTGCTTCAGTAGCGCTGTCATATCGGGCTGTAACATGTCATATAGCCCATAACACGCTCTCACACATTAATTTTTTTGTTGCGAGGAGTAAAATTTCCATATGTGGTTTCAACAACCAGATGCATTTAGACTTACATTTTGACTGTAATGCGGCCCACACCCCCTCCTGAAGTGGCTTTTAGTATTTCGTGTATTTGTTCTAAATGCTCCTGTTGTCTTCTGTGCCCAGACTTGAGTTTTGTTTGATACATTCAAGAAGCATGTTTTCTTTGAGCAGGTAAAATTAAAGGTTCAGTTCATATAACTGACTAACAAAATTGTATACATGAGGATGCAGTGCATTGTCAATGCATTGTGATATCGAATTGAACCGAATCGATGGCATGATAATCGTAATCGAACTGAACCATGAGACCAGTGTAGGTTCACACCCTTAATATATATATTAATATAATATATATATTTTTTTTTTTTGACTCTTTCATGGTCATCTCCTACATATAAGTGCACTTCGTTATAGCTCATTCTGAAACAATAATTGTCATTCTGAAATCTGTGCAAAGTTACATAACAGGCATAAACAATAAGAATGCTCTCATGCTGGCATTTCATTTTTTTAAAGAAAAAGCTGACATGTGCACACTCACAAATAGACACTCACTCAAGGAAAAGCAGATGAAGATGTTCAAGCAGGCCTGACAGAAAATGAGCAGAGAAACAAACACAAATGAGTCACTTTGCCAATGAGAGGAGAAATAATTGGTCCACTTCCCATTATGCTAATAAACAAGCAATAATGATAAACAAAGTTCCAGTGCAGATTTAAAAAAAAAAAAAAAAATAGAAAAAGAAAAAAGATAACTCTCAGTGGGAGGCCATCTACATCTCGCCCTCCATTTCACAGCCATTAGATGTATCTCGTAAAGTCAAAAAACAACAACGTAAAGATTTTTTTCATAGCATCTAAATTTACAGTTTAGAGGACGTCCCCTAATTGCCCTCTTTGAATATAGTGTCCCAGGCTCCCTGTCATTATGGCTGCATTGAAGTCCTAATGAGTGGAATTGTCATCCACAAAGACGCCCCCCTTTTTCCCTGCTGTGCGAGCACATTAAATCCAGACAGCTCATTTCCATTCCCCTGCCATCTCTCCAGAAATGACGTGCGATGCTTGAAACTGTTTATTTCCAAATTCAGACCTCCTCCGTAGCAGCCATCGGCTTCAATTACCAGTTTTTCTGAGCGCAGCCATCAGGCAGCCTGACACTAAGGTCCAACCTAATTCCCACCTTCTCCAGAGTCAAGAGCATAATGTGCAGATAAAAAAGGTGGAAAATAGCCTGTGCCTCATTAGCATGCGGTAGCTGCCTGTTCATTTGCTCGCCTGCGAATGAAAGTTCTGACACTCGGGCGCCTTCCGCAATATGAGAATGGTCCTCTTCAGACAGTGCGCCGTCCTTACCGCAATGAGAGAGGTCATGAAGGGAGGGGGGTGCAACATCGAACCCTGCTAGCTGTGCCCTGTGACTGCAGGGCCGGTCAGGGTGCCGAGAGGAGGGTATTGATTCTGCGAGCAGCTCATTACCTGCTGAATCAACACATTACAGGCACGTTTGAAGCGCACAGCCGAATTGTTTACGAGTGTCTTTAGTGCAGGCCAAAAGCTAGCACTGACAGGGCATGACCATGCTCATTAGCCTGCAACCCCACGATTAGATGTTATCCGATACGCTGCTATCTGCGGCGTCCGTCTAACCAAGGCTGCTGGCCTGCATTGGCCTGGCCCATTACGGCCTCTCGCTCTCGCTTTCCTGTCTCTTCCCTCCTTTCTCTCACCACTCCCCATGAATGTATCCATTAGGCCGCCGATGTGTAAATTGTTTTCACCTGCACTGCGGGCAGATGGAGGAGAAGGAGAGGCGCTGGACGCATAATTTCCTATGCATGAGCTTTCTAATCAGCTGCAGAGTAACATGATTCCCCAGCTTCTCATGGATGTGGGGGAAAAGAGTCTCTCAAATACACAATCTGCAATCAATATGCATGCTATGTTATAGGGATATTGGAGGCAGGGGAGCTGGTGACTGAGTTCATATGCGATTGCCTTATATAAGTGAGATGGCTTAATGGGAAGGATGCGGGGCCCAGCCTGATCCCATCCACTGGAGATAGAGTTCAGCCTGTGCTGGATGAGTTGGAGGATAATTTGACCTACAAGACAAAGCCCCCATAAGCACAATTTCCAGTGTCAGCAGAAGGCAACCCAGATGAGTGAGAATGTGTACGCAGCCTCACACACGCACAAATAAATGCTGTATCTATTTAACGCTGCAACTACAATTCAGTTTCCTAAGAGGATCATGATGTCAAACAGGGCATCTGGAACAAAGTTGAATGCTGAGTTGAGGCTAGAAAGCAAGGAGTAATTATAATCAGGATATTATGTGTCAAAGAATGTCATTTTTTGGAAGTAAAATGTTCAATAGATCATCAAATCTGAGCATGAAACTGCCCAAACTTCAAAAACAAAATGATCACATAAACTTACATTATGGATTACAAGAACACATTAAACATTGATAAAAATGAAAAAAAAAAGACAAAACTCATGGTTTGCTATCTATTAGTGCTGGGCAACACTCCTTATAGTCAAATCTTCAGTGCGAGATCGCTGATACATGATATTTTTACATTTATTTGATCATACATTTACTTATTTATGCATCACTGTAAATGATGTGCACAAAATGTGAATCGTTGTCCATCATTTTGCAAGCAAAGATGAGGTTTATGATAAAGAAACATGTTCATGTTAAGAGTTTGTTTTTTTAACTGTTTCTCTGTTCTGTTCATGTTTGAATTTCCCTGGTAATCTAATAATGAGTCTTTTAATTGGTTCAGTTCTCCTCTGCTCTCTCCCTGTTTGTCACTATGGTTTCTGATTGATTGTTAGTTCTGTTCAGATGTGTCTTGTTAATTAGCTCCTCAGTTCTCTGTCTATTTAAGCCCTGTGTTTTATCTTGTTCAGTTGTCTGTCGTCGTCACTATATGCTTGGTTGTTCCGTTTCATTTCAAGAGAGTTTTGTTTTCTTTCATATTCTTGGAAAATAAAGTTTTTCTCCTTGTCTCTGCAACCTAGCTGTGACAATATCGCACAATAAACTTTGCACAAGAGTTGTGCCAATGAAGAAGTCTAAAACCTCAGTAAATTCATAGAAAGTGAATGTAAAACCTGAATGAGCATTTGGCATCTGATGCCACATTAGTGCATATTCTCTCAGAGAGATGAATCTACTCCAGCATGCTGATAACAGTATATAAGTCTTATTTTCGTAATATTTCTCTTGTGGCCTATATGTTAGTGAAGAAATGAAAAGTGTTTCTTGTTAAACAAGTTGTTTTTTGAAAGTCTTTGCTGCTCCAAATTTTCATTGTAACTTATTATTGCACTGTTCGGACCTATGACTTATTATATAATTTTAATTAAATAATTCATTGTATAATAGACCTAAATGTTTTTAAAACATTTTCAATGAGTAAGCGAATCTATCTTATCTTTTATTATAAAATCATGGCAGGTCAAATTAATTGTAATATTAATTTAATAATAACAGTAGCTTAACAATTATAATACAACATTTAAAAATTAAATTGAAAATGCCAAATCCTTTTGATATCGCCGATAGCTGATCGTCAATACACATTCATTGTCACAACCCTACTATCTATATTCAGAGTCAATCATGCAGCATTTTGTGCACTGATGTGGAAATGTGGACATAATTCAACAATTCTGAAACCAAAAAGGTAGACTTACTTTAAAATCTTGCCAATAATACTGGAATTCCTATAAATTATGATCCTTCTTATATTTGATAGCGATCATTCTTAAATTGTGAGTGCTTCTATTACCACAGTACAGAGTTTGTTGTAAATGACATACTGTAGAGTGACAGCAAACAATTGTCATGTTCAATTTATAAATGAAAACCTTGAACAAACATTGTATTGTAACAGTCTACATATATTTACAAGAACTATAGTGTTTCATAAAGGTATTGTACAGTATACTTGACTGTCTAAAGGCGTTGTTCTCATATTATTGGTCGTGACTCCTCACAGACTTCTCTCACAATTTCAAAAACTCATCAGATCTACACAAATTAAAATCACACAAATGACTTATTCTCCGACAGCGTTTGACACACAAACCCGCCTCCCCTCACTCACTCATTTCATTTGCTCCGGATGAATATTGTAGGTGTTACAGGGCTTGAAGTTCAGCAATGGGATTGCGCATATTGCACATAATTTTACTCATTCCCACAGATTTTGTGCTCACACCCAAAGTGTGCACACATAAAGCCGCCTTTCATTACTAAATTGAGTTTTTTCAATGCTTATTGCTCTTAAACAGTCAAATACACACAAAATAATATCAAAATGCCAGTCTTGGCGAGTATTCACGTAAACAGTCAGTTATGTTTTAAGAGAACGTAAACAGAAAAAGAAAACGCATGTGTAACAGTTTAATGGATTCATGCGTCAGGTCAAATTATGAGATAATATTAAAAATATCTATATCTATATGGCAGTTTTTCCCAATGGTGTCGGCCAAAATTGAGGTCAGTGAAAATGCTGAGTGGCTAGTAACTTTGGAAAAGCACTAGGCACAGTGGATGATGAGCAAAAAAGTTAAAATGTCAAGCCCTGATTGTGATCCATATTTAACTATACAAATGTTTGCATTATCCATTATATCCAGCGCTACAGATTCAAATAAAGCAGCTGTGAGGTGTTGTTAAAGTATTTATAGGTTTTCACAAATATGTTAGACACAGAATACAACCAATCACTTAATGAGAAGGACATTAATAGGCAAAAACACTTTAAGGACTGTAATTGTCTATTTGAAAACTCCCAGTTGATTTAACTAGTATGACGAAAAAGGAAAAGAAAAAAAAGGTATGCCTGACATCAAAAAGCTATGCCTTAAAAATGTGATTTACTCCATTGCTATAATAATGGACAGCTTTAACACCTATGTGTTAGTTTTGCAGATTCTGTGCAGGTTACCTCATTGTGACTGTATGCTTTTAGCAGTCCTCTTGATTCTGATCAATTTGGCCTAATTAAACTGCTTTACATTTACTAGAGCTTCATTTTCCAAAGGCATTTCAAATTATCCCTTGTAATTAGTCATGATGAGATCCCATACAGCAGAGGCCTTTGTTTTTGAATTAGCTTTATACCACTCTATTAAAAATGTGTGAGAGCTGTTCTATTCCACGTCAACTTTTATTCCTGCTCCTAAGCATGAAAATTACTGTCACTGGCATGGATGACATGGAGTCTTGACATTTGTTTGGGAGACAGGCTGTGTCCAATTCTTTCTATATCCAAGGCTTCAAAGAAAAGCTTCTCATCAAGCCACACTCCATTGTACTTTATTAACGTTTCTAGGACATTTTTTGAAAGAGGATTTTGAACCTTTTTATCCACTTCACAGCACTTCATTAATTGCTTCTGTCTCTCCCGCACACTCGTAAATGTGCAAACACAAATTCTTGCATGTTAGAGAACACCGTCATGCAAACACATACAGATATACCCTGATAAGAAACATTTCTATGCATCAGTGTTTCCTGCACCTCTTTTTAACGGCAGAGTGAATCACCAGCATCACATTTTACCCATTAATTTATCTGTGAATGTGAGTTTGAGCTTTGAATCAAATGACATAAAAGATAAAAAGACTATGTTCCACAATATAATGGCAAGAAAACACATATCTATTAAGTTGTCCTCAAGGGCTGCACACAAAGAAGAACATACAGAACAATCAGTGTAGTCTGCTTCACAGGCAAGCGACTACACGAGTAGTTCTTTTGATGAATCGTACAAAAAAAAAAAAAAAAAAAACTTTGCAGTTACCAGGTTTAAATTAATCAGACAAATCCTTCACTGATACATCTAACTGAATCTGTCAGAATAGTAGTTTGTAAAACTTAAATCAAAGTAATTTCTGACTGGTTATTCACATGTCAGTTAGGGGTGAAGAAAAAAAAAAAAAAAAAAAAAAAAAAAAAATCGATTCTCAGATGCATTGCAATTTTCTCTTCAATGATTCTGAATTGATTCTGAAATTTTTTTAATCGATTCCAAGTTTAGCTTTTAACCAGAGATGCGTGACCGCCATATTCTGCTTGCATCCAATTCCACACGGACAAACACAAACAAAACCCTTTCATAAAATAATGCACTATAAAGTTAGAAAAGGTTGAAGCGAATTACAAGGGCAATCACGGACTACATTGCACAGGACATGCGCTGTGAGAAACCTGTGCTTTGCTTAATGTTACGCTTACACTGTGGGGTCTCGCCTGCCGGTATTTCAGCATTTTCCCCTCAAAATGCTATATGAAGGCGTCATGTATGCCATTTGGAATACAGAAGGTCTATATATTCAATACACAGCACTCAATTGAAAGACAGCTGCTTTCAAATGCTCACATGTGGTTTGTGAAGAGCGCTAGCGGTATGCGGCTGTGTGTGAGCAGTTAAATGCACTTGCATATCAAAATGCTTTTATGACCGAAATTAATGTAAACAAAATCATGTTTTAAGGGATTAGACCAGAGGTGTCGAAACTCGGTCCTGGAGGGCCACCGTCCTACAGAGTTTAGCTCCAGTTTGCCTCAACACACCTGCCTGAAAGTTTCTTTATTAGCTGGATCAGGTGTGTTTAACTGGGGTTGGAGCTGAACTCTGCCGGACAGTGGCCCTTCCAGGAGCAGGATTGGACACCCCTGGATTAGACAGACAAGACAAACATGTGATGTGTCAAAATAGATCTGTACATTAGTGTGATGGTGAATGTGACCAAAGTCCCTTTCAAGGAATTCTGTTCATGTGGCATCCAAGACCAAGTCCTATTTATTTGAATGGGGGAATCCTAAAATATCAAAAACTGCTTGCTGAACTCACAATTAAATAACAGATTTCAAATCAGCAACAAAATCTGACATAAACATGACAGCGACAATCGATCATGAAAACGCTGATTGCCCTGACTTTTAAAAATATATTTGTCTATTTTTCTGATTGGTTATTACGGCATTTTGGGCGGCACCTGAGGTCTGATTGGTTAGCGTTAGACAGCACGCCTCCAGACGAGCAAAATAAAGTGAAACTGGATTTGAAAGTGCACACTGCAGTGATGTCTGGAATCACTGTGATCATGAAATACAGTTAAAGTGCAAGATGCGCAGCATCAATCTGTCACAAATAGCATTATAATGAGAACAAGATTGTGATATAATGCTATAAATTCTCTGTGCTTTAGTTCCACGTGTATCAGCAAACTGTAAGATTACCTTTATGTTGTCTATATCTGATTAATCTCATATAGGACGCGTTTGGTTGAGTTTATTAACAAGCTAGCGAAGTGCTGCCGTTATATCGACTGGTGTTCATTCACTCTTCAGTTTCAGCTCAAATGCAATGCCCAACATTATCGACGGTCATAATCTTTTTTTTTTCTTTTTCTTTTTTTTTAAATCATTGATGATGTTAATAATGCGGCAGTGTTATTTTGTTCTCATATTTTTTAACAGTAGACCTATGTTTTATTTAAAGTTGTTTCTCGTTATGGCTTCAAAAACGACCAGTGATGTTTGTAATCACTTTGATCATGAAAAATAAAATGAAGTGCAAAATGTGCAGTGCCAAGCAAAGGGAAGAGCTCATTCAAAATGTGAGTTTCCCTTTCAAACCATAGACTGTAAAAACTACAACACGGTCAAGTTCATGTGCGCATTCGCGTCCTTATGGGCAGATGTAAACTGTAATAGGCATACATCAGATTAATCTAATCTAGGATGCGTTTGGTTGAGTTTATTAATCCGCTAGCAAAGCTCTGCAGGGTGGTGTTTATTCAGGTTCAGCTCAAATGCAATGGCCGATATTATTGACTGGGTTATTTGAGACTCATTTTGTTAGATGTTGTTGATGCATCATAATCTAGCAGTTATTTTTTCCAAGTCATATATTCATGTTTTCATGTCATGTTTGTAATTATCAACACTAATTTTCGTAACAGTATTTTTTTAATCTCCATGACAGACATCTCCCCGGCCCCAAGTACTCATGTACTCGTTTTTTGAGACCTATTGATGATTGAAATGAGAAACTGACAAAAATGCCCATCCCTATCAGCGACTGGCTCTTTTAATTAGAAGGAAGGACGTATTCTGCCATATTGTGTGTTGTATTTCTCCCATTCATAAGAGGAGTGATCCATCTTCCAATATAGTCTTTGATGCGGCCTATTAGATCCCCCGCTGCCTATGATGTCATCAGTAATAATCAAATAGAAGTTAAGCTGAGAAAGAGAAAAATCACTCACTGTTCTTGACTGCAAAACTTACTTTGTTTATTGCTTGTGATGTTTCTTTGTTCCACTTTATTATTTACTATTTGCTTGTGTGTCTCAAGCTATATAAGGTTAGCTTACAATTCTTAATACACAATTTTTTTGTTTCATTTTTAATTATTTAAAAGGTACTTATTAATTACACAGGTAATTAAATGTACAAATAAATTTAATATTTAAAGTGGGTAAATTAATCAAAAGTCAGTACTAATCGGTAGCTAATAAAAAAAATATATAATTTTGGTAATAATTTTGGCCTAAAGTATCCCACACCAGTGAGAAAAAAAGAAATCCAGTATGGAAAGAAAAAGATGCATCAATAACCATTTTATTGCTGCATCGCAATCGAATGGAATCGTGAGGTGCCTAGAGATTCCCACCTGTAATGACAATGTTTAGGTTTTTGTAATACAATTTTATTTTATTTAAATTAGAAAACCAACTGCAAAAATATTGTATGATATGTTTAAAGATTAGCTCAGTGCCAGTTCCATATAACTTATCCAGTTTCTCACTACAGATCAGTAAGCTGGCCTGGTCAAATGCGAAATAAAGCAAAACAGGTAATCAATTATCCTAAGTGTCCAGTTGTTGGAACGATGATAAAAGCGTAGTCAAATTCACCTTCCTCATGCTATAAGTCCATTAAAATAAATCAAGTGACTATTGAATTAACACAGACAACTTGAAAGCTTTTATACTCTGAAGTAGAACACATTCTGAATAAAAATTAATTCACCTCTTTTGCAATGAAGACAATTTATTCTTTTTAGATTTATTTCTTTTCATATAGTGTCTGAAAAAACATGGTCCAATATCTGCAAATAATGTTAGTTATGTAAAATATCTTTCACTAGATTTACATTAACAAAAAGAGATAACATTTAAACTCTGTTTCCTCTCTTTAAATGGTTTAATATGCAACATTTTAAATAAAATGTTGGTCAGTAATTATTGTCATCCCTAGTTAAATTAATCTTTGGATACTGCTTAAAACCATGCCAATTGTGACATGTACATGAGAGACAGCCATTACAGCCAACACTCTGAAAACTGCCAGCAGAATAAAGAGGAAATCCATTTTTTCTTTTTAAAAAAGAAAGGAAAAACATGTTGCATTCAGTTGAGCTCTATGTTCCAGCGTTCACACTGGAGACAAAACATAGCCTTCAGTGGGAATAATTTGTATACTATTTGTATGAGCTGTTTATCAAATTATTGAGCAGACAGATGTTTGTGACGGCTTCACGGTTACACCCTGGATCTGCCAGGCACCAAAACAAAGGTCTAAAGGAATGGTTTGTGATGTGCCCGGAATATCAATTTAATTTACTGCTGTTAATTCACATGCAAATTTTGACCTCCGTTAAAGCATATCAATTACCCCACGTACTGTATCTGAGGGAAAGCGAGCAGTGGAAGAGAGAGGAATATAACAAACCACAAATGAATTGCGGTGATACAAAAGGAGGACAATTACTAGGAGGACTAGTATTTTTCATACATGCTTAATTCAAATTCCATGCATTAATTTATGAGGTAGAAAAAAAAAGTTAACTGCAAGCTATTAGCTAAAAAAAAAGAGACACTCTTTCTTGATTCCTCTAAATGCAAAGACCAAAAATATAATGCACCAGCTGCTTATGACATGAGAGTCAGCATTCAACAGTACCTCAATATCTTTAATTTCAGTATAAAAGTGTTAACTGAGAAGAATGTAAAAATGACAAGACAAGCTTTACAGTTCAAGCTAAGTATCTAGATCAAAACTAATTCCAAAATCTATTCAAACTTTTTCAATGTGAAGCAAAAGAGGCACAATAAGTCTAGATGGGTCAAAACTAGGGATGGGCATTTTCCCAAAATATTGTATTCGAATATCAGGGCCCATAAAAATTGACTCTTCGAATATTCGTTTATTTAAATGACGTTATTTTTAGAAAATGAGAAAGAAGTTTTTTTTTTTTTTTTTTTTTTATTCATCAAATTGTTGTCACCAATTCTGAACAAGCTTACGGTTAGGCAATGTAGTACACAACAAGCTTACATTATATCTTAAGGTTTTCTTTCAGTTTAAAACATTAAACAATATGAGTAAACAAAAAAATATAAAGAACAAAAGCATTATAAGCTCAAGCAGCGAGAGTGGAAAAAACGCTAATAAAGCAGACTCCAGTTATCGCGCAGAATGCACATATACATGTACAGGTATATGATTATTGTGTTTATATTGTTTCACATTTTCATGTTGAGAAAAACAATAATATCATGTGGATGATATTATTCTCAGGTGAGAAACGTTTCCCGCTGACAGACGTTGCAGAGACAAAGATAACGGTGTGTTAAGTGAAGTTTCTAACAGTGTTTTCTGTTCTTAAACCCTCGATGAAACGTCAAGGAAGCATATGTCTCGAGATCATTTTACTATCATAAGTTATCTCGCTCTCACTCGGGGTGCAGCTCTGATTACCTGCACTTAATGCAGTGATGGACAACTGTCTTTCCTCATTCCACTGGTGTTTGGATTTCATGTGATTCTCGTTGTGGTCGTGATATTATGATAGCTCAGTTTCATTCATTCATTTTATCAAAAGTAACTCCATTTTGTAAGCTCATTTTCAATTTTCATCCGAGCAATTACAAACATCGCGAGGCAGACGACGACATTATGTGATCAAATACAATTAACTTATTAACCTGCTCCACAGCGCCACCCAGTGATTTAGTTATAACTGCGAGATTTAGAAGGATTTACCAATGATTTCACTGCATTTACAGCCAGCAAAGCAACAGTAAAATTCAAATAGTATTTTTAGTTTTTGAATATTAATTACGTATTGAATATTCGACTATTCATGCACACCCCTAGTCAAAACTCCCTTTCACCACCTTATAGACTCTCTTCACAACAACATCTGTCTTATCCAACTCAAGTGCTGTTCTACACTGTATCCTTTAGAACAATATCAAAAACACTTCTACATTATGAGTGCTTGCTGAATGACACATTTGTCAAGGATTGATTGCTTTCTGAGCTCTGTTGGATCTTAGTAGAAGAAGAGCATTGAACATTTTAGCTGTCCCCTGCTCAAAGAGCACTGTGACAATATCAATTATACATGCAGGAGGCAAACAAGGGGATTTATTAGCCAACAAATAATCTCACAGAATGACCGTGAATGGAGAAGATTAGCATGTGAAAGGCAGAGCAAAACTCCTTCATTTAACTGCTAAAGAGCTGTTTAATTGGGCTAAAGTTGGGGAAATTGTATTATTAAAGGCCACATTTGTAGGGGATCATAAACAAAACATCTCAGACCTATGCATGAAGCTTTAACAAGATACGTGCAGAACTACCGGACTCCATAATAGACTAGTCTGTGATTGGTCTAGGTCTCTGTTAAAGGGTCATTAAAACTCCCTATATTTCAGCACTGGGTATTTCAATTTTAAAAAATGCAACGATAAATGGGAGTGGTATAACACAAAGTGGAGAGGGGACGAGGGAAAACAACAGGAAAACAACAGGCTTTTATTTTGTATCACTGAGTTAAAAGTATTGACGGTTCCCACAAATGCACGCTTCATTTAATCACTGCATGCAACAAAATACCATGTGTCACGTGCACACCAGGCTCTACAGTTCCATCCTTCCTGTTCCTAGACTTCCCAAGAACTCTGAACCACCCATTCCAATGGACCTGTGTACTACATCTAACGAAAGTCCCATCAAGCAGTTATCTGTGGAGATTCCTCAATGCTATTCCAACTTTTAGGACATCTTCTGCCCCCAACAAGCCACCTAATTACCCCTTCTTCGACCATGGGACTGTGCAATAAATCTTCTGCTTGGTGAGCCAATCTTTACTCGATTATATTTTTCTATTTCATATTGTCCAGCAACCAAAAACATCAAAGCAGATGTGCTCTCTTGTATTTATTCCCCGTCAGAAAGTCCTGATAAACTCAAGCCCATTGTTTCATCCAAGATCTTTGGGTCCATGGATGAGGACATTGTTGAAGCTGCTAACACTGAGCCAGCTCCACCAGGTTGTCCATCAAACTACACATTTGTTCTGTCCTCACAACATCTCAAACTCATTGAGTCCATGTGGGCACTGGCTAACCAGGGACCAATCGCACACTCTCAAAACTCTCAGGACCAGTTCTGGTGGCCTATTATGAACCGGAATGTCAGAAGGTTCATACAAGGATGTCAGACCTGTGCTATCACAAAAACAACTTGTCACCTTCCATCAGGCAAGCTCCTCCCGTTGCCCATTCCCTGACACCCATGGTCACATCTAGGGCACCTAGGACTACCTCCATATGAGGGTAAAACATCATCCTGGTGATTGTGGATCAGTTCTCAAAGGCCTGCAAAATGCTACCTCTTCAAAGGCCTCCCTTCGGCAATGGAAACAGCAGAATTCCTGTTCAACCAGTTATTTTGAAATTTTGGATTACCCGAAGATATTGTTTATTGGGCCTCAATGTATTTCTTGTGCACAAAATCCTTCTCTCTCCTAGGTGTGACTGTCAGCTTATCTTCTGGGTATCAACAAACCAATGGGCAAACAGAGAGGAAAATTCAGGTGTTCGAGACGTTTCTGAAAACCTTCTGTCATTACTGCCAGAACTCCTGAAGTTGATTTCTTCCCTGGACCAAATATGCACAGAATTCCCTCTGCCAACCGTCTACCGGACTCATTCCATTCCAATGCATATTCGTCTTCCAACCACAGCTCTTTTCATACTCAGGAGAACCATCCATTGACCAATGGTTTAAAGACAGCGAGAGGGTTTGGGACTTAGCTCACCTTCATCTCCGGCTAGTGCAACGCAAAAAAGAGCAATGCCGATGCCAGGAGATCAGACCTTCCCACATACCAGCCTGGGCAGAAGGTATGGCTCTCAACACAGGACATCAAGCTTCACCTCCCATCCAAACAGCTGTCTCCGCTACATTGGTCTATTCACCATCCAAAGGCAGATAAATCCTGTGACATACAAGCTTCTGCTCCCTCCTCAGTACCGGATTCATTCCATAATTCATGTTGTTTAGATTAAAACCATACCATCCCTCTCTCTTTCACCCTCTTCCGTAGAGCTTGGGCCAGCTGCAGCCCCTCCTCCACTTCTGCTCCTATATGCTCTTGGAGATCAAGGCTCCACCTCTCCATCCATACAAACATCAAACTCTCCATTCTACTAATCAACCATACCAGTCAGTCAATATTACTCCAATTCCCTCCACAATAAAAGGAAGGCACACCTTTCAGTCAGCGTTTGGCCTCATTTGGGAATACGGACTCACCTGTCCACATCCTTTATACTCCAGCGAGTTGCCCTACATGTATCCAGCGTCTGCTCCTATTGTCTCGTATCCTCCTGGCATTCTTCAGTCACCGTCTGCACCTGGTGAAGAGAAACAAGATTAATGTCTAGTTGTTTCATGCAAGTGCAGCTTTATTAATGAACTGAATTATTTCCAGTGTCTCCAATTGTGCAAATAAGCCGTTTCTGGTTCCCTTAACTTCGGTAGTCTGTGCTATCATTACAACATAGTTTTGTTAGCTCAGAGTACATCACACAAATACACATATAGCTTTTGCATTTGTACTTTGTTAATACTTGCCACACAGACATGAGAGATGGACTACATTGTCAAAAGTTTTGGGACGCCTGCCTTTACATGCACATGAACTTTAATGACATCCCATTCTTAATATGTAGGGTTTAATATGGAGTTGGTGCATCTTTTGCAGTTATAATAGCGCCAACTCTTCTGGGAAGGATTTCTACAAAGTTTAGGAATGTGTTTATGGGAATTTTTGACCATTCTTCTAGAAGCGCATTTGTGAGGTCAGGCACTGATCTTGGACGAGAAGGCCTGGCTCGCAGTCTCCGCTCTAATTCATCCCAAAGGTGTTCTGTCGGGTTGAGGTCAGGACTCTGTGCAGGCCAGTCCAGTTCCTCCACACCAAACTCTCTCATCCATGTCTTTATGGACCTTGCTTTGTGCACTGGTGCGCAGTCATGTAGGAACAGGAAGGGGTCATCCCCAAACTATTCCTAAAAAGTTAGGAACATGAAATTGTCCAAAATGCTCCTGGAACTAAGGGGCCAAGCCCAACCCCTGAAAAACAACCCCACACCATAACCCCCTCTCCACCAAACTTTACACGTGGCACAATGCAGTCAGGCAAATACCGTTTTCCTGGCAACCGTCAAACCCAGATTCGTCCATCGGATTGCCAGACAGAGAAGCATGATTGGTCACTCCAGAGAACACGTTTCCACTGCTCTAGAGTCCAGTGGCGGTGTGCTTTACACCATTGCATCCACTTTGCAATGCACTTGGTGATGTAAGGCTTGGATGCAGTTCCTTGGTCATGGAAACCCATTCCATGAGCTCACGAGGTGTTAAACGTCGCCCCGCTCCGTTAAACAGTTTTTCACCATTTCTATGTTCAGGATTTTTTTTTGGCAGGGCTAAAATGGTGGGTCGATGACACACTGGAGCCACTAAGCCTGGCCCCTCCCCTAACACTGTCATAACTAGAGCACATTCACGAGTTACTGTCAGTACTGTTAGTTACTACAGCCTACCAGGGGTGCAAACTTATCAGGGGTGACAAAAACACAAGACAAAGAAAAGAAAGAAGAAAGAAAGAAAAGAAAAAAAAACGCATTTACCCGCATTTGACAGGTTGGTGTTAATTTCAAACCAGAAAGTCACAGAATATCTGTGTGTGAAAAAGTAAGTAAAAAAAGCTTTTTTATTATTTTGTGGTAATGATAGTAAAGCTGCATTCGCTGGCAAAATAGTAATGTTTGTAGTGAAAATAACACCAACAACTTTAAATCAAAACAAAAGCCGGCCACATCAGGCTAATTAACAGTTCCAAGCTTGACATATTACTGAAATATTGAAAGTTTATCATAACATTTCTTTAACAGATGCTTATTTTAGTAGGGGTGGGCGACATGACCAAAATCTTATATCACAATAAACGATAAAGACTATTTATCGTGATATAGTTATTTTATGATATCAACATTTTTGATACCATATAAATTTCACAATTCTAGTCACCAATGTCAGTATCAAAAAAAAAAACGCAAGCTCACTGAAGACAAGTAAACCGTTAATGATGAAATAAGAATAAGATAGTAATTTCAAGCTATAGGAAAACAAATAAATAATAAAATGACATGCATTGTACAAAATTAATCATATGTATAAAAACACTGCATAGTCTTCATTGTGTAAATGAAATGTATATTTACTCTGATTAAAGTTACAAAAGTGGATTAGTCAAGAGCAGTGAAAGATTTCTCTCTTTTGTTGTTTGATTAATTTGAATGACAGTGTGGCGAGGCGGGGGACCGTGAGAGCGGGCCGGTGGCGAATGTTAATGAGCGTCAGCTGTGCGCCACACCGGCCTCGCCTCATGGAGGAGTGACGGGAGTATAAAAGGAGGAGCGACGACATGGCAAGACGAGAGAGGACCAGGCCTGGAGTTTATGTTTGGTTTTGTTTTGTATGTAGGCGGCAGTCGGCCGTGAGGGGCTGCCGCCATTATTGTGTTTTGTGTTTTGTTTTGTTTTTAGGCGGCAGTCGTCCGTGAGGGGCTGCCGCCGACGTTATGGTTTGTTTTATTTTTGATTAAAGTTTTAAAATGTTCGCCGGTTCCCGCCTCCTTCTTCCCTATACACGTGAACATCGTTACAGACAGACAGCAGGAAAATTAGACAACTGTCGCTTTAAGGTTTCTCTATGGCTCTGGGTCCATTATACTTGCGTTTTCCTTCCCGTAGATCTTGCGTTTTCGTTCTCAGTTGTTTACTTTCATTTAAGACAAAAATTACTTGTGTTAAATGTGTTTACGAGGATCCTTGCAAAGATGGGCATTTTAACATACACGTATGTATTTAATAACTGTTCAAGGCAATAAAGCGCCAAATATAACTCCGTTCAAAACTCACACTCTCTGTGAAGAGCGAATGTGTCAGAAACAGTCTCTCGGGCAAATGGAGAAATTAGTTGTCTTTCGCTACTGACTGCGATTCAAAGGCTTAAAATTACTTGTTTTTATACTGCAATGCTTACAAATTAAAAGTTTTAGTGACCACACAGCACAGCAACCTCACATGAATGAGTAACTTCAGAAGACTGTTGATGTCATTCACCATGACTTCGCCCTGGATGGAATGAGAGGGCGTTAATTACCACCTATTGCCAAGGTTTAAATCCAGCGCCTCGTCTTCAACTGGCCATTTACGATGATGTTATTGGTTTAGAGAAATTCATCCAACAGTCAATCCGTGTGGCATGCAGAGCTCAAAGCTGTTATGAAGAAAATCCCATGTTGCAGTCCTCCAACCATCCCCTCCAGCCAGAGAGATTGCCGCCTCCAGAACCAGAAGCCATGCAAGTGGATAACAGCCGCCTGTCTCCAGCAGTAAGAACGTGCCGACTGACCCACAACCTTTGTTTATATTGTGGAGCAAACAACATTATATTGGCGCTTGTTTCATTCCTCCTTCTTGTCTCTTGGTGAGTTCAGTATTGAATAAATCAGTTACATCCTCTCCTCTGTCCACTACTGTAACATTGATTGCTGCAAAACTTTTCGTTACAGTCACTGCCCTCATCGACTCAGGGTCAGTCGCCAACTTCATCTCCAGCGACCTCTGCAGGTAGCTCCAGCTTCCAATGACCCATTCTACGACTCCGTACAAGGTTAAATCCGTAACTGGAAGGAATTTGAATCGTGGGCATGTGAAACGTCAAGTACAACCTGTAACCCTGCGAGTTGGCTGCCTGCACGAAGAAATGTTTGCTCCCCTGGTTCTGGAGGGTTCCACTGCGGCAATCATCCTAGGGGTTCTGGCTTATTTAACATCATCCTGAGGTTTCATGGCACAACGGAGATGTCTTAAGATGGGGTCCCAACTGCTTCCATTCTTATTGTCCTCGACTTTCTCGACCTGCACGTCCACAACCTGTGACAATTCCAGTAAATACTACTTCTATTGAAAGCCCTCTAGAAAAGCAGTCTATCCAGATTCCCGCCTGTATGAGTCCTACTCTGACGTTTTCTGCCCAAAACGAGCCTCAAGGTTACCACCACACCGACTGTCACAGGTTAACCTGTTTACTATTTAAATTTGGACTTGCAAACATTCACCCATTTCACTTGTACTATGCATTGCTGGAAATATTAACATACACAATTAATATTATGTATATCACGAAGGTGTTATGGAGTTTTTGTTTTCTAAAATATGTTACTGCTGTGTTTTGTTCTAGTTTTCAATTCTTTAAAGTTTGTGTTCTAAAGTTTTTCACTATTTTTCTAACATAAAAAAATGCCAAAACACAATAATTCATGTGATAATTATCTTTTATTATACCGACAATTTTTCCACAGACCTTGTTGCAGTTAAACTTCCCGGTTTACAAACACATTCTGTACAACAAAACCCATCCTCTGGGTCAAACAGTTTTTTTTTTTTTTAAAGCAGCAGCTACATCACTTCCTGTGGAAGCTACCATTTTGGTGTGATGTCAGAGGGGGAGAATTTAGGAACAGATGTTTTTGACATTTAATTTGCTGGCACTTGCTGGCACTTAAATTTCAACTATATTACCGACCTACCCGCATTGATACTATATGATAATTTAAATTAGCTGATTAACATCACCGTTTTCACCAGAGTGGCTATACAGCCAAATCAAATTCTGTTGCATTACTGTGAAGCTGCTTTGAAACAATCGGCATTATAAAAAAAGCACTATATAAATAAAGGTGACTTGACTAATTTGACTTTTTTCGTTAATGGTTGGTGTATTAGTTGTTTGGAAGTTTGTCTTGTTGAGTTGGGTTACTATATTATTTAATTTTATTGATACAAACTTTTAAGTTTGTTCCTATTAATTGGTATGCCCTGTCGGTGGGGCTTCAGCCTATAAATAGGCTTGCTGGCTGAGAGGATTTCAGTTTTGATTATGGACTCAGAGAAATAACATACTGAGCAGTGTTGCAAACGTGGGCCATTTGGTTTAGCCCAAATTATCACACTGTTGCCGTTTTGTTTTATTTTTGTGTAGTTTTTATTTATTTTTGTTGTCTCCTGCACTGTAAATATTTTTGCACCTTCCAATAAAACATTTTTGGATTATGCATTAACTTTTTGTACGGCACGTCATTTTCTTTTCCATTCCAACTGGTTGGCCTCTCTACATCGACCTGGAACCGGTGAGTCAGTACCCCGCGGACATGTGTACCCACTTTTCATCCCTGAACAGAAGGCCATGGAAGAGTACATAGAGGAGGCTCTCAAGCAAAGATACATTCGTCCACCCACTTCTCCTGCTGCTTCCAGTTTCTTCTTTGTGGAAAAAAAGGACGGAGGCTTGCAGTCTTGCATTGATTACCAGTCTCTAAACAAGATCACCAAAAAATTCTGTTATCCACTTCACCTTGTCCCAGCGGCTCTGGAACAACTGCGTGGAGCATCCATCTTCTCCAAATTAGACTTCCGAAGCACGTACACAATCTGATCCGAATCCATGCCGAAGATGAATGGAAGACTGTCTTTATCACTCCATCAGGGAACTACAAGTATCTTGTAATGCCGTACAGCCTGGTCAACACCCCCTCCATTTTCCAAGATTTTATAAATGAGGTACTCCGGGTTCACACACACTCACCTAAAGGATTATTAGGAACACCATACTAATACTGTGTTTGACCCCCTTTCACCTTCAGAACTGCCTTAATTCTACGTGGCATTGATTCAACAAGGTGCTGAAAGCATTCTTTAGAAATGTTGGCTCATATTGATAGGATAGCATCTTGCAGTTGATGGAGATTTGTGGGATGCACATCCAGGGCACAAAGCTCCCGTTCCACCACATCCCAAAGATGCTCTATTGGGTTGAGATCTGGTGACTGTGGGGGCCATTTTAGTACAGTGAACTCATTGTTATGTTCAAGAAACCAATTTGAAATGATTCGAGCTTTGTGACGTGGTGCATTATCCTGCTGGAAGTAGCCATCAGAGAATGGGTACATGGTGGTCATAAAGGGATGGACATGGTCAGAAACAATGCTCAGGTAGCCCGTGGCGTTTAAGCGATGCCCAATTGGCACTAAGGGGCCCAAAGTGTGCCAAGAAAACATCCCCCACACCATTACACCTCCACCAGCCTGCACAGTGGTAACAAGGCATAATGGATCCATGTTCTCATTCGGTTTACGCCAAATTCTGACTCTACCATCTGAATGTCTCAACAGAAATCGAGACTCATCAGACCAGGCAACATTTTTCTAGTCTTCAACTGTCCAATTTTGGTGAGCTCGTGCAAATTGTAGCCTCTTTTTCCTATTTGTAGTGGAGATGAGTGGTACCCGGTGGGGTCTTCTGTTGTTGTAGCCCATCCGCCTCAAGGTTGTGCGTGTTGTGGCTTCACAAATGCTTTGCTGCATACCTCGGTTGTAACGAGTGGTTATTTCAGTCAAAGTTGCTCTTCTATCAGCTTGAATCAGTCGGCCCATTCTCCTCTGACCTCTAGCATCAACAAGGCATTTTCACCCACAGGACTGCCGCATACTGGATGTTTTTCCCCTTTTCACACCATTCTTTGTAAACCCTAGTAACTGAGCAGATTGTGAAATACTCAGACCGGCCCGTCTAGCACCAACAACCATGCCACGCTTAAAATTGCTTAAATTGCTTTCTTTCCCATTCTGACATTCAGTTTGGAGTTCAGGAGATTGTCTTGACCAGGACCACACCCCTAAATGCATTGAAATAAATAAATAAATAAATAAATAAATTATAAATATATATATATATATATATATATATAAATATATATATATATAAATAAATAAATATATATATATATATATATATATATATATATATATATATATATATATATATATTTCATATACACACACACACACACACACACACGATATCCTCATCTTCTCTCTGAACCAGGCCGAACATCGCCACCACGTCTCAGAGGTTCTCAAACGACTCCGCAAACACTCCCTGTATTTTAAAGGCAGAAAAATTTAGTTTAAATCAGAGTTCCTGGGGTATAATATAAGTTCTAAGGAGTCACAATGGACAAGGGGAAGGTGACTGCTATCACTTCATGGCCCACTCCTGCTACAGTTAAGGAGCTTCAAAGATTCCTGGGGTTTGCAAATTTCTACCGTTGCTTCATTCAGAACTATAGCATCTTGACCTCTCTACTCACCTTACTGTTGAAAGGCAAGGCCAAGTCTCTGTCCTGGCCTTCCTGGTGGAAGTTGACACGTACATGATAGGAGAAGGGGTGTATTGTCTCAACAGCAGAAGTCAGACAAACCTCTTCCATGTGCCTTCTTTTCCAATAAATTGTCCCCGGCGGAGCAAAATTACAACATTGGGAATAGAGAGTTACTCGTCATCAAACTTTCTCTCGAGGAGTTGAGACACTGGCTAGAGGGAGGTCGTCACCCTTTTGTAGTTCTTACCGTCCATAAGAGCTTGCAAGATCACATAAAAGCAAAGAAATTGAACCCTCAACAAGCCAGGTGGGCATTATTCTTCACTTGTTTCCAGTTCAGTATCTTCTATCGTACTGGTTCTAAGAATGTGCGTGCTGACACCCTATCAAGACTTCATGTTCCCTCAGACTCCAATGAAACTCCTGAGCCAGTGTTTTCCTCCAATCTTTGTCAGCCCTATTCATTGGGATTTGGATCCCAGCATCTCGTCAAGAACCTGCTCCGCCGGGTTCCAAAGAATCATCGCATCCCTCTCGTAGAGTCAGCTCATTCTTCTGTGGGTACTGGCCACCCGGGGACCACTCAAACCCTCTCGCTCCTACAACAGTGGTACTGGTGGCCTGGCATGGCCAAAGACATCAAGTGGTTCGTTCTGCGATGTCAACTTTGCGCAGTCTCCAAGGTTCCATGCCACTTACCATCTGGCAAGCTACTTCCTCTCCCAATTCCCCAGCAAAACTTAGAGGGAGGTGCAAGAGATTAACAGCTTCCTCAGAACCTTCTGTCAGCGCCACCAGGATACCTGGAACCAGTTCATAGCCTGGGCCGAATATGCTCAAAATTCCCTATGACAGTCTACCACCGGTATTCACTCCTTTCCAATGCATCCTTGGTTTCCAACTCCTTCTGTTTCCCTGGTCAGGCGAACCATCTGAGGTGCCCACCATCAACCACTGAGAGGGGGTTGAGAGGGTATGGGATGAGGCTCATCATCTCCAGCAGGCTGTGCGCAGACACACCCACTTTGCAGATGTGCGATGAGGAGAGATGCCTACTTACCATCCAGGACAACTCGTCTGGCTCTCTACACAAGGCATCTGTCTGCGCCTACCCTGTCAGAAGTTGAGCCCACGATACATCGGTCCCTTCCAGGTCGAAAGACAAATCACTCCAGTCACCTATAAACTCCAGATACCTCCTCACTACAGAATTCACCCTGCATTCCATGTGTCCTTGTTGAAACCTCACTACCGAAGCTGATCCCATCTACACCGTCAGAGAAATCCTGGACTCCCGACGTCGACCTCGATCCTACTCTCCTTACAGAATTCTACCAACGTCCACTAAAGTGGACCCTGGAGAGGAGGGTAATGTCACAGATCAGTCAGGCTATCTCCCTTTCACCACACAGCGATCCCTGTCACCAGAATACTGATCACCCGCACCTGTCATCAATCACCTCATCAGCAGCGCACTATACATTCACAGCTCACTTTCAGTCACTGTCTGGCCTTGCACTAGGAAAGATTCACTTACCTGATCTCTTTGGTTTTCCCAGAGTGTGTTCCTGTCTCCTTGCGACTTCATCCCAGAGTGTTGGCATTCGTTACTCACCTTTCATCCCGGCTGCTGAGGTATCCGTTTCTCCATCACCATACTTCCTCTGGAAGACAACCATCAAGACTGTTATTCATCTACATCACTCACTGTGATACAAGTGCATCCGCTACACCCCATTCTCTGCCCCGTGTTCCCAAATAAAGTGTGTGTTTGGAGCTTCACTAAACTTGTCCAGTGTGTATATATTCTGACAATTCTACAACATTAATGTTTTTTTTTTCTGTATTTTTGATAAAATAAATGCAGGCTTGATGAGCATGAGATTTCTTTCAAAAACAGTAATAGTAATGTGTCCAATCTTTTGACCAGTACTATATATAATTTAAATATAATAGGCCTATACAAAATTGTTCACATGCTGTGCAATATCAACAATCATGTTTTCTGTTAAGAGTGGACATTATATTAAGGTTAATAAAATAGTTGATCCGGTTATCAGTATGCTCACAGATGTGATTCTCAAATCTGAGATGAATGAAAAAGGAAAAAAACATGTTGCGTCCCAATTCGCCTTATACTACGACCTAAAAGTATGTACTATTTTTGTGAAGAAAAAGTACATACTTCTGAGTGTGTAGCAGAAGAGTATGCAAGCTTTGGGACATACTACTTCATCTTTAACGAACTCTGTTGCTTAGTTACGTGCATCCCGTCACCATTTAAACTACCCTGTCAATTACGTCGCCACAGTTAAAATCCTCCACATTCAGTTTAATGTCCTACCGTATCGGAGAGAAATGTAGTAGCATGTTGATCTGCCATTCGTGGGTCGTTTAATGCAGAGACTCTCCTCATGCGTTTGCAAATTTAAATATAACGATGCATTTAAAAGTTAATGGCCAAACATATCATTACAAAAGTTCACAATGCTGCTGCAGGTGAAATATAACGTGGATAACATTGAATAAATATCTTTTCGTCAGGTTAAATACTGATAATTGATCACTCAATCCCTTAATCTAAATTTCTCTACTTAACTGTCGGAATCACACAGCCGTCATGTTTGTAATTCTAATCGAATCCTCGTCCAACTAGCAATGGGTTATGGGCAATATCAGCCATTAGAGTGCACGTCGATCTGTACTTCGAATTCTGACCGGAAATAGTAGACCATCTGGGTGTAACAAAGTCCACTGGAGGCAAGCTTAAAGAACCCAAGTGCAGTTTCTATTCAAATCCAAAATCCAAAACATAAAACAAAGACATGGAAAAACCAATAAATAAAAGACTTAGCTAACTAGGCTTGCCTTAGCTTGGCATAAACTAGAAACAAAGACTTGATGACCATAGCATGGCGTAACAAAAACTTACCAACAGCGGGTTACTACATTCAATACGAGACAAGGACACATGGCAAACATGAGGACTTAAATACACTGAGATTAAAGACTGGACAAGGGACACCTGTGAACAATGATGAGACAATTAGCCAATGACATGATGCAACACATGAGGGCATGGGAATCACATAACAATGGAACACATGACAAAACCAGGAAGTGCATGGCACTACTAAGAACATGAAACTAAGAACATGAAACATGAACATGAAACAACACCAAAACACACTGTGACAGTTCCCCCCTCTATGGGCGGCCTCAGACGCCCAAACAAAACCAAAACATTCACAAATGTCTAGGGGGGCGGTCTTGGACCTTGGAGCGTGGGCGGACCTGGACCTAGGAGCGTGGGCGGACCTGGACCATGGAGCGTGGCCCTCCAGGGCCGGTTTGGGGCTCGAGCCCTCTCTGGACGCCGATCTGGGGCTGGAGGCATGGCTTGGCTCTGGATGTAGGCCGGAGATGTGGCTTGGCTCTGGACGTGGACGGGAGACGTGGCTTGGCTCTGGACGTGGACAGGAGACGTGGCTTGGCTCTGGATGTGGACAAGACTGTCTGGTGTGGAGGGTACTGTGGGATTGTGGGGCTCCTTATCCACCAAACCCACGGTAAATGAGGAACCACTTAAAGGATTAGTTCACTTTTAAATAAACTTTTGCTGAATTTACTCACCCCCAAGTTTAAGTTTTATAAGCACAAATGCTCACCTTGCTCTGTTCTGTTATGCGCGTTCATGACGTCACGTAATACGCAATTACGTTGAAAAGGAAAATCCTGGAAATGTTTTCATCAAAAACCTTAATTTCTTTTCAGCTGAAGAAAGACAGTTGAAAAGACTTGGATGACATGGGGGTGAGTAAATTATCAGCAAAAGTTTATTTAAAAATGAACTAATCCTTTAACACTCTGGAAGCTGGGAGGAAATGGGCTCATTTAGCCCAAAACGAAAAATGTCCTTAAGCGCCACGTCATTAAAATTGACCACAGAATATCTCCACATAGTACTCTATGCATAGAGCCTCTTGACAGAGGCGAAGCAAATTAACCGCCAAATTAACCACTAGTGGTCACCGTCTTATTTGCCTTGCGCGATGTTACAAAGGCGCAAGAGGCGCGCCTGTCATTCATTCAGTGCTTAAATGGCGGCTTCCGGTGCATTGACACCTTTTGTAATGCTGAGGTAATGCTGTGTAATACTACAAATCTGCGGAACCATTTGATAAGAGATCACTCAGATGTTGCAACTCCCCCACAGCCGAGAACACAAACGCTAAAAATAGATCATATACACGCGAATGATTGCCTTGCATTATGATCACTGTATTAAACTTGAGTGTTCACTTAAGTACGTACGTTAGCCATTATAGACACTGTCAATAGACAGCGCAGGACCAATAATTAAAACCTAATAGCTTACATTATAAACAGACTTCCTCAAATAAAGTTAGTCCACATAAGTCAGCACGTTAAGGTATTGTTGTTCGTTACCATGGCATCTACTTGTGTCCAGATATGAACACGCTTCTCGTGAATGAAAAGTAACTGCACTTTTCGCTGCATGATCGCTGTTGACGGGCGGCAAAATCACAAGAAAAGCTTGTTGTGTACTGAAAATAGCTGAAAATCATCCAATATCCTTTTTATGTTTTAGAATAAATATATCAAAATATCAATAAAAACTAAATTGTATAAAATACTTCTCAGATAATTTTTTTAGAATAAAGTTGCAAAATTTCAATGCATTTGAAATATAGAGATGGGTTCTGTTTTAATGTACCCGAGTGTACCTAAAATAAAAAGAGTTTAATATAAAGGTTTGTGGCTCTATTTCTTTTTAATACCCACTTGAAAACTTACACTCACCTAATGGATTATTAGGAACACCTGTTCAATTTCTCATTAATGCAATTATCTAATCAACCAATCACATGGCAGTTGCTTCAATACATTTAGGGGTGTGGTCCTGGTCAAGACAATCTCCTGAACTCCAAACTGAATGTCAGAATGGGAAAGAAAAGTGATTTAAGCAATTTTGAGCGTGGCATGGTTGTTGGTGCCAGATGGGCCGGTCTGAGTATTTCACAATCTGCTCAGTTACTGGGATTTTCACGCACAACCATTTCTAGGGTTTACAAAGAATGGTGTGAAAAGGGAAAAACATCCAGTATGCGGCAGTCCTGTGGGCGAAAATGCCTTGTTGATGCTAGAGGTCAGAGGAGAATGGGCCGACTGATTCAAGCTGATAGAAGAGTAACTTTGACTGAAATAACCACTCGTTACAACCGAGGTATGCAGCAAAGCATTTGTGAAGCCACAACACGCACAACCTTGAGGCGGATGGGCTACAACAGCAGAAGACCCCACCGGGTACCACTCAAAAGAGGCTACAATTTGCACAAGCTCACCAAAATTGGACAGTTGAAGACTGGAAAAATGTTGCCTGGTCTGATGAGTCTTGATTTCTATTGAGACATTCAGATGGTAGAGTCAGAATTTGGCGTAAACAGAATGAGAACATGGATCCATCATGCCTTGTTACCACTGTGCAGGCTGGTGGTGGTGGTGTAATGGTGTGGGGGTGTGTAATGGTGTGTAATGGTCTTGGTACACTTTAGGCCCCTTAGTGCCAATTGGGCATCGTTTAAATGCCACGGCCTACCTGAGCATTGTTTCTGACCATGTCCATCCCTTTATGACCACCATGTACCCATTCTCTGATGGCTACTTCCAGCAGGATAATGCACCATGTCACAAAGCTCGAATCATTTCAAATTGGTTTCTTGAACATGACAATGAGTTCACTGTACTAAAATGGCCCCCACAGTCACCAGATCTCAACCCAATAGAGCATCTTTGGGATGTGGTGGAACGGGAGCTTCGTGCCCTGGATGTGCATCCCACAAATCTCCATCAACTGCAAGATGCTATCCTATCAATATGGTCCAACATTTCTAAAGAATGCTTTCAGCACCATGTTGAATCAATGCCACGTAGAATTAAGGCAGTTCTGAAGGCGAAAGGGGGTCAAACACAGTATTAGTATGGTGTTCCTAATAATCCTTTAGGTGAGTGTATGTTCACTGTTCTTTTTTATAAATACCTATAGTATTTGTATTAAATCTATATTCACTGAGTTGAATTGAGAATCAAATCAAAATCGAAAATCGAATCGAGAATCGAAATTGAATTGAATTGGAACATCTGAATCGATACCCAGCCCTAATATATATGCGCTAGAAACGCCAAGGTCATGGGTTCGACTCCCAGGGAAAGCAAGAACTGACAAAATGTAAAAATGTGTACCTTGAATGCAATGTAAGTCGCTTTGGATAAAAGCGTCTGCCAAATGCATAAATGTAAATATATATATATATTTTTTTTTTTAATTAGATTAGATTACATTTTAATTAGATTAAAATGAGATCAAATTTCCAGAAATTTGCGTTTTTTGTTTTGTTTTTGTTTTTTAAGTGGTGTGCTATCTAGCTTTAATAACATGATCGCTTAGGGTCGGAAATATGACCAGAAAGTAAACCACAGCTATAAGCAATTGCTTAATATAAGTAAAAAGTTCTCAAGTAATTAAGTAATCAAGTAAATGGTCAGTAATAAAATAAGAACTTATAAACAAATGACAATAGGACAAATAAATACAACATAAATATACAGATACAAACAGTGCTTTAAGTTTAGGTAGGCTACTGTTTGTTTTTCTCCTGTTGTTGTTGTTTGCTATAAAGCTATATTAGGCTGCTTTCACTTTAAGACATACAGTAATGCGCAGATCCAATACTGACGCACTTCCCAAACTTTTTTACACACAACATAACTGCCAATGTGGATAATAATGTGTGTATTTGATCATTCAAGGGCAATAAGCCTAGAAATAGACACATTTATATACTCACACGAGCGCTGACAGGCAGCAAACGCATGCACAGAATCCGCAGCCAGTCTGACATCGGTCCGTTTGTCAGTACCAAACTAAGCTTGTGGTTTATATATCGCTTTTATTAACTCTTTTTTAGTGCTATCAGACATATCATACTTTTATTTGGTCATTATGCGAGATGGTAGGTGAGAAAGATTCGCCTTCGCTTTCACAATCGCGGAGCTGGAAGAACTGGAGAACTGTTAGCTGAAGAATAAAATCTGTTTTATGTGTCTGTGGTACAATCCGAAAGAGACTCGAACTATAGTTGGCCTACAAAAGAAAGAACTACAACACAATAAACACACACACACACACACACACACACACACACACACACACACACACACACACACACACACACACACACACACACACACACACACACACACAGACAGATAGACAGACAGAGACAGACACAGACACACACAGACACACACACACTGTGTTGCGGGAGCATTTCAATAAGCAATAGAGGTAGCATTACATGGACGTAGGAAAATTAAGACCTGTTTAAAATTATTTAAGACATAGAACTCAATACTGCAGCAAATTTAAGACTTTTTAAGGCCTAACATTTTTATTTTGAAATTTAAGACATTTAAGACTTTTTAAGAACCTGCGGGTACCCTGAGTGTAATGACACTTTTGCCATTAATATGTTTATAAGCAACTGAAAAAAGCACAAATTTCAGTGCATGTCAAAACTTCTAAAGGGCCCCAAAACTGTGCAGACCCGTAATAGTTAACCACACAGTATTGTTATTTCTTTTATCACAGAAGTACTGGGATAAAAGTTTATATTTCGGATATATACACTGATTTCTACGTTAGTGATAATAATGGAGCAAATCACATTTTCAAAGTAACTTGACACTTATAAAGAGATAAAGATTGTATCAGTTACATCGCAAGTGACTGTTAAAATGGATTTGTCACTGAATCATTCATTCAAGACATTCGTTAAAAAATGCTAATTCACCATGTAATGAAACAAGTGAATTGAAGATCATTCTTTTTAAATAATTCATTCAAATTAATTAAATGAACACTCCACTTTTTTTTTTTTTTTTTTTTTTTGGAAATGTCCAACTCCCCTAGAGTTAAACAGCTGAGTTTTACCGTTTTCGAATCCATTCAGCCGATCTCCAGGTACGGCAGTAGCACTTTTAGCATAGCTTACCATAGATCACTGAATCTGATTAGACCGTTAGCATCTTGCTCAAAAGTTACCAAAGACTTTCTGTATTTTTCCTATTTAAAACTTTACTTTAAAACTTTAAGACAGACGGAAAATTAAAAGTTGCAATTTTCTAGGCCAATATAGCTAGGAACTATACTCTCATTCCTGGTTAATAATCAAGTAACTTTGCTGCCGTACCATGGATGCAGCGGCGCAATGATATTACGTTTGATGCAATTTTAAATATTTGGAAGTTGTTCTTTATTGCTTTGTACTTGCACAGGATGGACACATTCTAGATCATGTCTCCACATTCTCGTATGGAGGGACACATGGAACTGTACAAGTTTTCCTGTCGTACATTTCCTGTCCTTTTATAAAGAATTTGCTTTTTCCTTTCTATCACCATAACACATAATGACAATAAATGGCAAGTGCACCCGTAGGTTAGTGGTCTCAATTTGCCCGTTCTGAAAGGGGGTTTCCTTCTCTATAGTAGAATAGGCTAGCTGGGAAATGGAGAAAACTGCCAACATGTGTAATAGATGTCAGAATAGGAGAGCAATTTACAGTAAGTGGGTTTAACTTCTTTCTGTCTTATCTTAGAGAAATGGTGAGAATCCGGAAGATTACCACCTAAAGCGAATCTCAATTGACAGCCAGTAGTGTTGTCCCCGTATCCCTGACAATGCTTGATTACTCACCTCTATCAACTTGAGAGACACTTACCTTCATGTTCTGAGCGTCTATCTAACAGATGTCTGCCTCTGTGCTGATAGAAATACCCAATAGACACATGAAACTCACACTCAGCTGCCTTTTTTTTCTCGATGTGGATGCCACACAGCTAGAGAAAGAAAAGATAATTTAGTGGATCATTTGGATGAGGGTCAGGGGAGTGTGCAGTTATTTTTGAAGGCAGTGAGACCTGTGTGCTTACCTTGTGGACATGCCTTCATTAAGAAGAGTCTGGAGGAGCCTAAAGAGAGAATCACAACAAGCGTTGAAAGGAAGACAAGATGAAACTGAACTAAGGAAGAAGAGCGGACATAACCAATATCTCCTTCAAGATTCCATTCAGTGACCCAGTAGTTCAACATTAAGCAATAGGTCTTAATAGGTCACAATTCCAAATTTCAATAGATCTGTTCAGTCTGTAGTCCCAAAACACAGAAGATAATTAGAATTTTCAAGCCATGAATTTCCTTAGTTATTTCTTATGGGTTTTTAGAATGGTGTTTTTTTATTTATGTGCAAAAATATGGTATATATTTGTTAAAGTCACAATGAAAAAAAAGTAGCAACAAATCAGCAAATGTTTTGTGATGTAGCCTACACCCCAGTGCAGTGGTCACCAACCTTTTCAAGCCAAAGATCCCTGACCTCGGCCTTGAGGAAAGGTAAGATCTACCTATAGATTTTTCATGGCCGAATAATTTATTTTTTTTGTTGTTGTTGTTTTTTTTACAAGCAGTTGTAAAGCTATTTCTGATAGCAGCTGCCGATTTTCTTTGTTTAAGCTAATTTATTTGTTGTTTATTTGCTCTATAATAGGCCAAACTGACCTTGAAAAATTGACCCATTTGAAATGAGAGGCAACCACTGCATTTTAATCACAATCCAAACAAAGATACACACATGTAGCATGAGCAGTTGTTTTTGATTTAAATTAGATTGCATAATTTCAATGGCTTTAGCTTTGTGAAATTGTTACATAGACACCTGCACAAAACAAAAACAGATTGACTGAATAAAAATGCAAATTCATTCTCTGACAGAAGGTGGTGCTTATGGAAAAGAAGCGTTTCTTTGGGTACCTCTTTAAAAATGCCATCAAAACTATTCTGAAGACAGTCAGTTTCGTTCAGAGATACATTCATGTAACTCCCCCTCCCCAATTCAATATTTATATTTTTCTTCCTATATTTCAAGCATCTTGCTGGGCCTATTTATACCTGGTCTAGCCTACTTCATGTGTTTTTACAGATCAGATATCTATCTGTTTTATCAGAACACTGTGTCTGGTATTTTCTCTGCTGCGCGTCTGCACTTTCCTCTTTGCGTCCGTCTTCAGCATGTTAACATCCTGTTAACAGACTTCATAACCGGCTGTTTCCAATTTATGGCCAGTCGAATTTGTGCGGTGCGAATTTTGAAGTTGCAGAGAATACATTTTGGGAGCATATGGAGCAATTTCGAGCCTTGATAATGTTATTTTTTCGGTTATTTATCGGGAGCTACCGGAACAGTGATAAAGATCTACCAGTCGATCGGGATCGACGGGTTGGCGACCACTGCCCTAGTGTAACGTATTACAGGGATCAACATTAACACTTATCAGGGACAAGTGGATTTTTTGAAGGGGCAAGTGAAAGAGAATTTTACTTACCCGACCAGACAAGTAGCCTGATTAAAATGTCAATAACAAAGAATAACTAGGGAGTCACAAAAACACAAGAATGAATCTGCTTTCAGTTAGTGTAAGTGGCGATTGATAGTGAATAATAATATAATATATAAATGTACTGACGGCATGGACGTTGGAAGCAAAAAAAATGTGCGTGGGTCCTCTCTCAGAAAATGTTTACTGAAGTAGATGCCATTTACATTGAGTACAAATATACTGCCTTGTTTACTAAACGTCTGGTTGGGCAAGACAAAAGTACGGAAATCACAATATCACTTAGCACTGCAATAGTGTAGGGATAAGACGCATGGCAATCAAGTTTTGATGCAAATCTATCCAAGGTTCAAATCCGCCTTTAGCCGAACTCGCTCTACTCCCTTTTCCCTTCACATATCAGATCAGAAAGGTATTTATTTTCAATAAAAATGAAGTAAATAAAGATAAAGAGTCTAACATATGTTTAATAATAAATGTTTATCAGTTAGGGGTAGGTAAACAGACGAATTAGAAAAAAGTGAGTGGGTCCAATATCATAAGTCGTAAAAAGTGGGTCGGTCTTGTCCCACCCACATACAATGGTTCCGACGCCCATGATTGATGGTAACAAGGTTGCGCTGTTGAGGCTCACGCAGCCTCAAGCCCCGTTCATGCCGCCAGCAACACGCAGCGACATGATCCTATTCACTTAAATGGAGCGCTGCCAACTTCCGCTGACACAAGCAACAGTGACCGTTGGTGACAGATTGTAGGTGTGTCAAGTGATGCAAGACACGAAACAAAAGTTCAGAAATTTTAACTTTCTGCAAATGAGAGGCAAATTTCGTGAGTGACAAGCAATAGGAGTAGAGTTCTGTGGAGCTCACATCACCGTCTCGAGTGCAGGGGCAGAACAGAGTTCAGGGTTCGATTTCACTGTTTTATATGATTTGACTGTAACCACATGAATATAATAAAATGATGCGTGGAAAATAAACTATCAGCAGTCTAAGTTTCCCCTGCATTATGTTAATTATTAGGGACAAGAAAACTGATTATTTGTCAGATTTGTCATTTTGACAGTATGTGTGAGTTTAATTTGTTGACAGATCGATCATTAATCTAGTTAATGATTTAATGCACTGAGCACTGCTGTGGTTTATACAACAATTTCCAACAGCAGAATGTTACTTTTAAATAGAGATCGACCAATATGGGTTTTTCTATAGCCAATGCCGATTTTTAGAGGTCAGGGTCAGCCAATGGCCGATATGTGCAGCTGATTTTTAGGGCTGAGATCTTGAAGTTTTCGCCTTCATTTGCATGCTAAAATGTCACACCAATAATAAGTGGATGCACAACATTTCTAAACTTAACTTAATTTATTGAACACTGACTTGAACCATCTCTCAAATCTTAATTTTGTGAACTGCATGGTATTAAAATAAAATATTTATCCAAAGTTAACCAAACAAATCAATAAACTGACCAAGTATTAATGATAAACATAGTAGTGTGTTTTTAGGACAATATGTAATGTAAAAAGACATATAATAATGGGATTAATAAAAAGGAATATTTTCATAAGAGATCTGGCTACATTAACTCACCGCTGCAAACACACATTGTAAATAGATGAGCGCGAACACAATGTGCAATGTGCAAATCTGCCCAATCTGTTTGGCCAATATATTATTACAGTATCAACTGAGGGTGCTTTTGCCTGCGTTTGAGGGTGCTTCAGCCTTGTTTATACTTTCCGCGAGCCTCCGCTGACTGTGCATGCACCTCCGATCACTCCGCTCAACGCGCATGACTGCCCACTCCGCACTTACATAATTTTTGCCGCGCGCACCCTTGCTCGTGCGGATGCATCGAGTATAAACAAGGCTAGCCTGTCATACACTGCTCCGGGCTGCTCCATGAGTGAAGACAGCTCCGTGTCTCCGAGCACGGTGCTGTCTGTGAGCGGGGCGGAGTAACATAGCCCTCACCCTCAATCACGCTGCAGTGTTTGTGAGAGCTGCTGCTTTCTCCACCCCACGCACAGAGTGAAATTCTCCGACTCCGAAACAGGAAAAATAAAACAGAACTTATAACATTGGGGCTAATATGTTAGCTAGCAAGCTGCTGATAGTTTTCGACTACAGTCCTTAAAGTTAACTGCAAGCATTGTAGCATTATGCCAGTTCCACCGCACCAATAACATGGGGCTGTCCGTGCCTGACTTTAAATCAGCGCTACTAAACACGGATATTGGCTGATGCCGATATATTAAAAAATAACAAATATCGTCCGGCCGATATATCGGTCGACCTCTAGTTTTAAACACAATTGTTACAATTGTTATTGTGATCTCATGTAAGTGACAGGCGCTGTGTCTGAAATTGAATACTTCTCTACTATATTGTATGCAAAAAACAGTACATCAACAGAGTAGTATGTTCAAATACATAGTACTGGAAAAACAGTAGGAGAAAAAAGGACCCAGATGACCTAATACTTCCGCCGAGATTCTGAAGTGTGCATTCAATGGACACTACTATCCCATGAGGCTATGGGAAAGGATTTGTGAATAGGTTTGAGGTGAGAAAAATCTGCGCAGAACCAATCACCGCTGATCACAACGAAATTCATGCCCATTAGAAATGTATCTGAGTGTGGTCCGACCTTGCTGATGTCAGGTTAACGTCTGTAGGGTCGGGTACCGACATACACCTACACCATATTGCCAAAGTTTTGGGATTCCTGCCTTTACATGCACATGAACTTTAATGACATTCCATTCTTAATCCTTAGGGTTTAAAATGGAGTTGGCCCACCCATTGCAGCAATAACAGCTTCAACTCTTCTGGGAAGGCTTTGCACAAGGTTTAGTGTGTTTAGGAGTGCGTTTATGGTAAGTTTTGTATCATTCATCTAGAAGCGCATAGGTCAGGCACTGATGTTGGACGAGAAGGCCTGGATTGCAATCTCCGCTCTAATTCATCCCAAAGGTGTTCTCTCGGGTTGAGGTCAGGACTCTGTGCAGGCCAGTCAAGTTCCTCCACACCAAACTCACTCATACATGTCTTTATGGACCTTGCTTGTGGAACAGGAAGGGGCCATCCCCAAACTTTTCCCACAAAGTTGGGAGCATGAAATTGTCCAAAATGTCTTGGTATGCTGAAGCATTAAGACTTCCTTTCACTGGAACTAAGGAGCCGAACCCCTGAAAAACAACCGCATACCATAAGCCCCCCTCCACCAAACTTTACACATGGCACAATGCAGTGAGGCAAGTACCATTCTCCTGGCAACTGCCAAACCCAGACTCGTCCAACGGATTTCCAGGTGCTTGATTTTATACACTTGTGGCCATGGAAGTGATTGGAGCAGCTGAATTCAATGACTTGGAGGGGTGTCCCAATACTTTTGGCAATATAGTATATATAGTGTATGTATCGGACCAAATCCGAACACAGATTTTGGTACCTCATTTCGGTGACACTTAACCCTTTATGATCACATCGCGTAAAATGTAATTAGAGAAAGCAGCAATAACAATTGTGGCGAGGTAGACGAGCGAGAGACATGGGAGGAGCGACAAAACACATTCACTTCCACATATTTGAGAATAGGATTAGCAGGTAGTTGATGACATAGCTAGCAAGTTTGTGAATATTTTGAACAATTAAGGAAAAACTAAATAAAATCGATACATCTGTCATACAGCACTGCTGTTGCTGCGGTGTGTCACGTGACATGTATGACGTGTCGCCATAATAATAACTGTTGCCTTAAAACGACCACCCCATGCTGGGGGGTAAACTAGAATATTTAAAACTTATATGTGAAAGTGCCTAAGCTGTCGATTTAAATATTTGCCCTCTGGTGCTCTGAAACAGATGTAAGAAGCATCATCACCACACGTGATCGCTAGTTAAGATATACTGCATTCATGTGGTGTCAGAATAATTCGAAAAATAATTTCCAGACTGAGAACATTCACATGAACGCAAATCAAAGAACATGGTGTCTCATCGACACCATCTGAGAGGGTTTTCTTCTGTGCAGGATTCAAGATTCAAGATTCAAGAGTTTTATTTGTCACATACACAGTTATATACAGAATATACAACCGGCAGTGAAATGTAAACAGGTCCGCTCCATGGACAGTGCAAATACACAGTTAAAAACACAAGGAGGAAATTATATAGAAATAGGATAAAAAAAGTACTATATATATATATATATATATATATATATATATATATATATATATATATATATATATATATATATATATATATATATATATATATATCTGTAGAATTATAAATAATCAAGTCAAAGAAAAAAAAGTAAAAAAAAAAGAATAAAGTGGAATAAAATAATTGAAGTAGACTTTGCAGTGAGTAAACTGTAGACTTATAAATATGTGGTTAACAAATGTATAAAGAGTATAATGTGCAAACAGGTTTATAACAGGTTGTTACACAGTAACAACGAGAACAGAAAGTGCAGTGCAATGACAGTATGTTTATCCTGAAGTGAAGTCACGTGGTGTTAAGTGACTGAGTTCAGGAGTCTGATGGCCTGGGGAAGAAGCTCCTCCTGGGTCTCTCAGTTTTGGCCATCAGGCTTGAGCGCTTACCAGATGGCAGCAGCGTGAAATGAGGGTTTGCAGGGTGATTAGAGTCCTTGATGATCTTAGTAGCTCTACCTTTGCAGCGTTTGGTGTAGACATCCTGCAGAGACGGGAGAGCTGACCCTGAGATACGCTCGGATAAGCGCACGACTCTTTGCAGGGCTTTGTGGTCATGACTGGTGCTGTTCCCATACCACGCTGTGATGCACTGAGTTAATACACTTTCTATCGCCCCTAAATAGAAAGTTTTCAGGATAGCTGGTGAAACCCTGAATTTCCTCAGCTGGCGCAGGTGGTACAGTCTTTGCCTGGCTTTTTTCACCTGTGTCTGAATGTGAGCAGTCCAGGTCAGGTCCTCGGAGATGTTTACTCCCAGGTACTTGAAGCTGCTCACTCTCTCTACTGGTGACCCGCTGATCATGAGGGGGGAGTATGTCCGTTGCTGTCTCTTCCTGAAGTCCACAATCATTTCTTTGGTCTTGCCAACATTCAGAGAGAGACAGTTGTCCTGGCACCATGATGTTAGATGCTCCACCTCGTCCAAGTATGCTGTCTCATTGTTGTTGGAAA
The DNA here is from genome assembly GCA_018749465.1 of Paracanthobrama guichenoti. Taxonomy (NCBI): domain Eukaryota; kingdom Metazoa; phylum Chordata; class Actinopteri; order Cypriniformes; family Gobionidae; genus Paracanthobrama; species Paracanthobrama guichenoti. Next base: position 16,381,052 of record CM031959.1, on the reverse strand, counting down.
TGAGGCCCAGGACAACAGTATCATCAGCAAATTTGATGATAGAGGTGGAGCTGTGTGTGGACAAACAGTCATGTGTGTAGAGAGAGTAGAGCAGGGGACTCAGGACACAGCCCTGTGGAGCTCCCACACTTAGGGTGATGGAGGTGGAGGTGAACTGGCCTATTCTCACCACCTGAGGCCTGCCAGTGAGGAAGTCCTCAATCCAGTGGCAGAGAGAAGGATTCAGGCCGAGATCCAGGAGTTTGGAGGTTAGCTTGGTGGAAACTATGGTGTTAAAGGCTGAGCTATAGTCAATAAATAGCAGCCTTACGTAGTTCCCACTTTTGCTGTCGATGTGAGTGAGGGAGGAGTGGAGGACATGAGAGATGGCATCTTCAGTCGATCTATTGGGACGATAGGCAAACTGAAGAGGGTCCAAAGTGTCAGGAATGTAGGCGCAAATGGTGTTTTTAATGAGTCTCTCAAAGACCTTCATGACTATAGACGTGAGAGCCACTGGACGATAGTCATTTAGGCAAGAGGGTTTACTGTTCTTAGGGACAGGGATGATGGTGGATTTTTTGAAGGAGGTGGGGACCACAGATGTAGCGAGGGACTCATTAAAGATAGATGTAAACAACCCGGCAGATGATCAGCACAGGACCGTAGAACACGACCTGAAATACCATCTGGCCCGGCAGCTTTCCTAACGTCCACACGCTTGAGTGCTCTCCGAACTTCATCCTCTGAGACAGAGATCACGTGATTGTTGCTGCTCTGAGTAATTTCCTCTAACGCGCCACTTGGTGGAGTCGCGTTGCCGCGGTTACAGTCAAAGCGAGCGTAGAAAGAGTTTAACTCGTTCACGAGCAACGGGTCAGCGTTCACCTCTGCAGAGGATTTAGATCCAAACGAGCAGATGGACCTCAGACCTTGCCACATGCGCCGCGAGTCGTTGAGTTGGAAATGAGACTCCACTCGGTCTTTATATCGGAGCTTTGTGGCTTTAACTGCACGCCGCAGAGCATAACAGGACGTTCTGTATTCAGTCATATTCCCTGAATGGAGACCGGCGTTGTAAGCAGCAGTGCGTGCATTCACTGCCGCGCGGATTGAATTGTCCACCCACGGTTTCTGATTTGAGAAGGATGTTATTGTTATTGTTTGCGTGGCTTGCTCTGTAAGCATGTTGATGAAGCAAAGCGCCACGTCTGTGAACTTCGTTTACGTCGGCTGAACTCGCTCGGAACATGTCCCAGTCTACATCATCCAGAGCTGCCTGAAGCGCGGTCTCTGAGTGGGGCGACCAGCGCTTAACTTCCCGCCTCACCGGGGGTTCCTGGAGGAGCTTTTGTTTGTATTCGGGAGTGAGGAAAATGGCGGCATGATCCGATTTGCCAAGCGCTGGAAGTGACCGCGCTTTATAAGCGTTCTTAACGCGAGAGTAGCAATGATCAGTGTGTTTGCTCCTCGTGTGGGGCAGGAGACGTGCTGGTGAAAGTTTGGCAGGACTTTCTTTAGGTTTGCTTTGTTAAAATCGCCCGCGACAATGAATGCCGCGTCGGGATGTTTGTTTATGATGCCGCTGGCAACATCATGAAGGCCAGATAAAGCCAGCGCTGTGTCTGCCTGCAGTGGGATGTAAACAGCGGTCGCGACAACCGCAGAAAACTCCCTCGGCAGATAGAATAGACGGCAAATGATTGTTAAATGTTCCAGATGAGGCGAGCAGGACCGCGAGAGAATGGTGATGTTCCTGGGATCGCACCATTTCTTGTTGATCATGAAGCATACTCCACCGCCTTTGGATTTACCGGCCTCGGCTGTTCTGTCCATCCGAAAAACAGAGAGGTTCTCCGACGGCGTCACAGCTGTGCCCGGGACCGCGGGCTTGAGCCATGTTTCAGACAAACAATAGATGTTACAGTCTCTCATGTCCCGTTGAAAACTTATCCTGGCTCTAAGATCGTCCATCTTATTATCCAAGGATTGAACATTTGCTAGAAGAATGCTCGGAAGAGGAGGACTGAATGCCCTTTTCCTCAGTCTGTTACGGATACCAGCGCGTTTCCCACGGTGTTTCTTGATTCTTCGCCGTTGACTCGTCTGTCCATTGTTCAACTCGGCGTTGCGAAGAATCTCAGATGGCCACAGAGGATCGGTGAAAGTGTCCTGAAACAGTCCAGTGTAGAGGTAACCAATGTCCAAAAGAGTTTTGCTGTCATAGTAGATCAATGCAGATGATAAGTTTGTAAAAACTGAGAGTAAAAGAAAGTAAAATAGTAAATAAAAGCACAGTCTTCGTGGAGCGACCTGAACAGCGACCAAACACGGCGGCGCCATTTTTAGAGGGTAGAGGGATAGAGGGTACATGGGATTGGATTTTCAAACCTCTCCCTTCCCACTCCCATAAAAAAACCAACAAAAAAAAAACCACTCCTGTCTCATCCCAATCCCACGAAAAAAATGTGGGGAAATCCTGTATATTTGTGTATATAGTTGAATTTCATAGTGTTATTATAATTCCCGGTCCCGCCCACTCCCGCTGACATTTTTTCCTATCCCGTCCCAATCATGTGATTAATAGTGATTTTTTTCCCATTCCCATGACCTACGGGATTCTCGAAAAAAAAGGTCAGCCTCTAGTGCAGGACATGCAAAAAGAAGAGGTGTTGTATTTTGGCAGAGAAGGCAAATAGGTCATATTTCTGCAAAATAATTTGATTTGAAGCTGGTTTGTAGCATACCAAGAATACCGACTACTTTGCTGTTATTAGTACTGCAACTGTTATTTAGTGTCTGTTAAATCATTGTAGGTGGTTTAGGTTTTTTTGTGAATTTGCTATGTAAATGTGTTTTGTATTTACTTATACACTGCTCAAAAAAAAATAAAGGAACACTTTGAAAACACATCAGATCTGAATGGGGAAAAATATCATGCTGGATATCTATACTAATATAGACTGGGTAATGTGTTATGAATGAAAGGATGCCACTTGTTTGATGGAAATGAAAATTATCATCCTACAGAGGACTGAATTCAAAGACATACCAAAAATCAAAAAATTATGCAGCAGGCTAGTCCATTTTGCTGAAATTTCATGCAGCAACTCAAAATGGTACTCAGTAGTTTGTATGGCCCCCACATGCTTGTATGCATGCCTGACAACGTCGGGGTATGCTCCTAATGAGACGATGGATGGCGTCCTGGGGTATTTCCTCCCAGATCTGGACCAGGGCATCTCCTGGACAGTCTGAGGTTTAACCTGACAATGCTGGATGGACCGAAACATAATGTCCCAGAGGTGTTTTATTGGATTTAGGTCAGACGAGCGTGATGGCCATTCAATGGTTTCCATTCCTTCATCTTCCAGGAACTGCCTGCATACTCTCACCACATGAGGCCGGGCATTGACGTGCACCAGGTGGAACCCAGGACCAACTGCACCAGTATAGGGTCTGACAATGGATCCTAGGATTTCATCCCGATACCTAATGGCAGTCAGGGTGCCATTGTCTAGCCTGTAGAGGTCTGTGGGTCCCTCCATGGATATGCCTCCCCAGACCATCACTGACCCACCACCAAACCGGTCATGCTGAACAATATTACAGGCAGCATAATGTTCTCCAAGGCTTCTCCAGACCCTTTCATGTCTGTCACATGTGCTCAGGGTGAACCTGCTCTCATCTGTGAAAAGCCAGTGGCGGACCTGCCAATTCTGGTATTCAATGGCAAATGCCAATCGAGCTCCATGGTGCTGGGCAGTGAGCACAGGGCTCACTAGAGGACGTCGTGCCCTCAGGCCACCCTCATTAAGTCTGTTTCTGATTGTTTGGTCAGAGAAATTCACACCAGTGGCCTGCTGAAGGTCATTTTGTAGTGCTCTGGGAGTGCTCATCCGTTTCCTCTTTGTACAAAGGAGCAGTTATGGTCCTGCTGATGGGTTAAGGACCTTCTACGGCCCTGTCCAGCTCTCCTAGAGTAACTGCCTGTCTTCTGGAATCTCCTCCTTGAGACTGTGCTGGGAGACACAGCAAACCTTCTGGCAATGGCGCATATTGATGTGCCATCCTGGAGGAGTTGGACTGCCTATGCAACCTCTGTAGGGTCCAGGTATTCACCAGTAGTGACACTGACCCTCGCCAAATGCAAAACTAGTGAAAAATAGTCCGAAAAGATGAGTAGGAAAAAAAAAAATGTCAGTGGCTTCCACCTGTAAAACCATCCCTGTTTTGGGGGTTGTCTCACTGTTGCCCATCTAGTGCACCTGTTGTTAATTTCATTAACATTTCAGCAGCTGAAACTGATTAACAACCCCCTCTGCTACTTAACTGACCAGATCAATACCCCAGGAGTTTAACTGACTTGATGCTATTCTCTGATTAAAAAGTGTTCCTTTAATTTTTTTTTTGAGCAGTGTATTTATATATTTAAGAATACTTTAAACATTTAAAGGAACTGTATGTAAGAAATGTATTTCAATTAATCATAACAGCCCTGATATGTCACTAGACATTAAGAAATCATGTTAATTTCAAATACTTATATCACTGACAACAGTAGTCCATCCAGGATATTGTCATTTAAAAGTGAAGTTGCAGCCCTCAACTGATGTTGATGTTGACATGTTGTGTTTTGGCCTGACGCGCCACCCTCCACCTATCTACCAATCACAAAGACAGTAGTGTTTCGGCATCCGGGTTGCCAGCTCTGCTCTAGTTACCACAGCTGCAGCTACAAACGTTTTGGATAAAAAAAAATTCTAACTTTACGAAACCTAAAAGACCTCGTTATGAATCAGAAAAACGTTGTGACAATGTCCGAAATAAAACAAGGATTTGTATAGGAGATGCCTTTGAAAGATGGAGACGGCTGAAAACGAAGAAGAATTTGAAGACAGACGCCAACGTTGCTAATTTTCTCCTGGACAGGTAAGGTTCATCTATGTTTCGCTAACTTGTACTTAATGTAAATGGACATTTCAAATATTCATGACAGTCGTGCAAAGTAATGTTATATGGAGGAGGTGGGTCATTGAAGTGAAAAGGTAACGTTAAGGAATTGTTTGGGAAATAAAAACGGCGAGTCGTCATTGCTAACATTAGTAATGCATTATCAGAGCCCGTTTCTCTGTCATTATGCTGAGACGCTGAGGAAAACATTAGCACGCCCATTATGGCAATGTGAAAAATGTATTTGAGACATTAGCCTAACGTTACCTCGGTAAAAATGATTCCTCATTCGTTCTTCGCATGAAGTTGAAGTTGAAGTTTATTCGTCATTACACATGTACAAGTACAGTATAACGAAATGAAGTTTGGAGCAAGCCTCCGGGCCGCAGCCGATTATTCAGGCGCCGCCCTACGCTCTCCAGAAATACAAGAATGCAATTTAGCAAGCATTACATAGCAAACACAACAAAACATAAACATAAACATAAACATGACACAGTACACGTGGTCACGTGGTGGGATTTTTTGTATGAGTGGGAGAGGAGATAGATAACAGACAGGCAGACGGATGGAACGGGGAGGGAATAAGGTCGGGTATGTATGGTGCGAGTGAGTCTGAGATTGTGTTGTGTGAGAATGTTAGCCATAACTTCAGATGTTTTCGAGTTCAGTTCTATGGTTTGTCCTTGAAGGGAGATAAGGCAGTGCACAGGGAAAGATAGCAGACAAGGCTGAAATCCCAACCGAGAGATAGGGACCAAGTGAGGTTCGTTGGGCTAGTTGATTAGGTCAGGCAAATACAATTTATTATTTTTAATCCATTTGATGATCTTGGTAATTTGTCCGGATCATAATCAATCAATCAGATCTGGTCCTCAGCATTCGCGTCCGGTCTGTGCAGTTTCCCTAGACATTACGTCCAGCCTCATGGCCAGACCGGTTACAGTCCGTAAAGTTCACCGATCTGACCCCGATAGAGCCCACTCTACCCTGCGTATCCGCAGTCCGGACTGCGTTGTTACGGTTCAGTTCCTCAATTCCTATCACTTTCTGATCTAATTCCTTCAAACGGTCACACACAGCCCCGAAGCATTCTTTAATTTCCACAGACAGCGGCTGGGTGAATTTGCTTGCAGCTGTCTTACCAATCTTCCGATAGGTCAGGGCAATCCCAAAGCCAAAGAATAGGAACCCCGCCATCAATAATCCAATCATGTATAAATCTTCCGCATCCTCCACGGACAGAGCCTCCAGGCACAGGACTTGCCAGTTGTTCCATGCGTCCCTCACGTACTCTGCGGCAAAGGTCCCGTCCGGGCAGGTGGGTTCTCCCGGGGCACCCTTCCTTAGTGAGAAAATCTTGTCGATCGCGCTGATTGACCAGTTAATCAATTCCATTTCAGTATTTTCAGGAGTCCAGCAAAGCAGCAGTCAGAGAAGAGAAGAGACGAAACACTAGACAAAACAAAACAGCGCGAGAGCCAGCAGGGAGCAGAGAGAAAAACACGTCTGCACGGATTGAAGGACAGGATATATAGTGGACAACACATGCTGCAAGTTGACCTGTATGACCATTGCTAATGTTATTTAGTAACTCTCAATGTTTTCTGATGGGACTGAAAACAACCCTGTGATAGCCATTGGTGATATTGAACACCAACATGGCGTAATTTGTCCCACGTTATATACTCGCTGTGGCAAATGTATTGGTTATTTGTTAGCCTACTTGTGACAAAAACGCTGGTCTCTTCAGCTATCAACATCCATTACACCAATGAAAAGCACATTGTAGCCTATTATGTGAACAATTTGGCCCACTTGGAACATTTTGTATAATGTCATCCACTGCATAATTTTAATGTCATCCACTGCAGTTTTGTGGCTCTTTTTTAAAGTATTGATTCAGGCAACATTAAGGCACTGCTACCATTTTAAAAGTATAGATTTGGTACAGGTATTGTAAAAAAACAAACAATACCCCACCCTAGATGAGTGCCAAAAAACTGCGACAGCAAGGCGGCCGTGTCGAATTCCGCAGTCATGCGCAGTTGCTCTCCCTGACTGCGCTGATCAAAAGATATATGGAAAACAAACCAGAAGGCCTTATTAAACCCCCTGGAGCCATATTTATTACTTTTATAATGGATGGACTTTTTTGGGCTTCAAATTTTGGGCTGTCATTCACTGCCATTATAAAGCTTGGAAGAGCCAGGACATTTGGGCTTTACCTCTTGAGGGGCCCTTCATCCACCAGAACAGCTACCAACTACAGCTGCATGATTAATCGTTAAAAGATCACAATCTCAATTCAAACTACGTTGTTCACTACGGAGATGGCAAGTCAGCATCGTCAACTTCATCTTTTCAGCCGAAACCGACTCAGAAAACGGTTTTACACTAATTTGTCCTGTTTAATAAATTTGGCCCTAAATGTGTTTAGTTTTATGATAATATTATTCACACAGGCCTATTAAAGGGTGGCAATAAATTAAATTTAAAGGGTAACTAAACCCTAAAACAACTTTTTTTTGTGTGTTAATGATCTGCAAGATTGGGGCTTTATTAGTGCTGTTCATTGATTTGAGTAAATGTTTTGACATTTGGGTATAAAGTGTTTAATTCTACAACATATGGTGTAAAAACGTCTGAGTGCTGAACTAACGTCTGAATTTTCTTATTGGACGTTGTAGGTCATCGTGACGTATATCGTTACTTCCAACAGCTCACTATCCACACCCCTGGCACGAGCTCACCACGCCCTAAGAAATGTTTTCCCGCATTGATCACATGAATGGCTTCACTCCAGTATGAACTCTCATGTTGCATGAAGTAAAAACATTACGAATGAAACTTACTTGACACTTGCTATCAACATTCTAATGAAGAAAATACGGTTAAATAATGCAGTTGTCAGTACACGTCAGGCTTTTCTTGCAATATTTTTGCCGCCCGTCATTTTGTACAGACACTTTTCATACACAAGATGCGCTTTCAAACCTTGACATGCAAGTGGTTGCCGTGGTAACGGACAACAATACCATAACATGCTGGTGTATATAGTCTAACTTTTATTTGAGGAAATCTGTTTATAATAGGCTATTAGGTTTTAACGTATTAGTCCTGCACTGCCTACTGATTCAGTTCATTTGAATAAATATACATCACATGTATCTGATCTATTTTTAGAGGCATTCGGTATAAGGATTTGACTGTTCATAGATTAGGTCAGTGGTCCCATTCTCTCTTGCGCTGCTGCTTCGCTAGCATTGTCGGCATCTGGAGTTAAGACAACTGTCAATCAATCCGTCACTGCGGGTCTCAGGTGCACGCCCCCCACTCAGCCCCACCCTCAGTTCGTCCTCTCTGTCTCTGCTGGGCTTGGCCCACTTTTCCAGCATTTTTCAAATATTGCCAGTGGGTAGAGTTAGGCTGTGATCTGGGGCCGGTTGCACCAGCTGTGCGTAAGTTACAACTTAGCCTAGTTTTGACGTAAATGGGCACTAAGTTACAACTTATGCACTACTAAATATTTTTGCGTTGCACCATTAAACTTAGTTGAAGCGTAACTCTATGTATAAACTAAATATTTACGGAAGCCTCCGATCAGGAGTAACGGTTGGAATAACAGCAGACAGACTGAACTGCATAATAAACTCTTGTTTTACATGACAGACTTCAATCCTTTACACGTATATGATAATGCAGACATTTACAAGAGAAAACATTATGTGAAAAGATTACTTTGTTAGAGGCTCTTCAACACGAACCCGTCCAAAACAGCATCTGCATCTGTCCCATCGCTCCGTGTTGTGCATATCATGATGTCATAATAGTTTTTGTTTTGTTTTGTTTCAGTATTTATTTATTGATCCTTATTAATGTCGTTTCATATACTGAATGCTTCTGAATGTTATTTGTATATAAAAGCACTTATGTTATTCATGATTAAGTATCGTATTTAATGGAAACATATTTTTACTGTTGGTTACGTGAGGCAAAAGAAGTTATAATAATGAAGGATAAACTGAAATTCACAGCATTTCTACACAACTTTTTGCTCACGTATTTGAAGGCTGCTATTGGATCTATGCGACTACGCATTCCTTTACGGAGAGCTTACGACCTACTAGATACGTTCTGCCTTAAGATCAGATGGTGCAACCGAAAAAAGTACAGTTAGTTACAAACTAGCTAGTAGTTACTAAGTCTCTAGTAAGAAAGAACTTACGAACGACTGGTGCAACCCTACCCAGGCTGTTATAACTTCTTCTTGAGTCTCTCCATCATTGCCCGACTCCAGTTTTAAAATAAAAGGCTGAACAGTTTCATTGCCTGTCTTCATGAGGTTATCAGAGCTGCTAACTGGAGTTCTTGAAACTCCACCCCATGAGCAGCAGCTCATTTGCATTTAAAGGGACACACAAAAACAGCACGTTTTTGCTCACCATCAAAATGTGACAATTATAACATCCTATAAATATGATCTGTGGGGTATTTTGAGCTAAAACTTCACATACACACTCATATATAAGAGACTTTACATCTTGTAAAAAGGGGCAATCAACCACCCCTTTAATTGTTATGTTCTAATTTTGTTGTACCATAGTGTAAACTGAAATAATAAAAAAAAAAACAAGAAAAAAGAAATGTTGCATGTTCAAAGTCTAGTGTGACCATTTATATGCGTGAATAAATATAATAGTGTAATATATTATATCATATCTATATCCAGATATATGAGTTTTTGCAGGGTGTGTTTTCTGTTATGAGGGCACATAAATTAAAATAAATAAATAATAAAATAACATAATGACGTGCACAGATAAATTAATAATAAATATTTAAATATTCCATAAAAAATGTAAATTTTGATTTTATGGTGACTTTAATACATCTGGTCTGGTGCATTCAGTCATAAACTATTTCGATCATTAGACTGATCATTTTAAAATATTTTCTTCAGTAATAAAAATCGTCTTTATCTGCCTTTTATGTTGTGTAAAAGTATGATGCAGAAACAAAACGTGTAATTTATCTTTCAACTCGTGTTAAATGTTGATGCTTCTGAGGTAAGACGTGGTGTTTATACATGTTATATCAGGTTAAAATGGATGTCTGAAGTAAAATGTGTCGTTTGTACCTTTTCTTCCCGGTTTCTTTTCCTGGTAAATGTGCCTTGCACCGCCTCAGAAAAATTCGCGCCCTTTAGTCAACTCGCTCGCGCGGTCTCCTGGGAAACGGTGCGTATGGCAACCATTGTAAACAACTCGCCCTACCGCACTGAGGTGAATAGCGAACAACACCACCAGCTATGGCTTTCTGCAACACCGAGTATTTCGAACAGATCGGAAATATCCAAAAGAGCATACACGAACGGTAAGAACGCTGTGTACTTTTTTCTTTAGCTTATTCACAATAAATGTTGCATTGTCTCGATTAAATGTTTAGAAATGGAAGTGGGCCCTGAATGAGGCAGCGCGGTAGATTTCAGCTCTCGCGGACTGTAGCTGTCGTAGTCGGTGAGCACGAGAGTGATAACCAATGCGACTGGGCTGAACGACTCTTTATATCTTTTGAAATAACATATATATATATTTTTTTATTAATCATCTGTGTGTAGCAGTGAGCTCAAGTAGCATGTCGGTCGGATATATTATCCATCCATCCTATAGATATCGGTTTTTATTTGTTATTTATTTATTTATTTATTTTTAATAGAATTAAGTTGAGTTACTGCATTTTAGGATGACAGATTCAGTATATCTCAATATTTGTGCTCTCTCTCTTTAGTTTTTGTGAGAGATGAAAAGGTTATACTCCATGTGAAGATTTAAAGAACTTTTCGTAAATATTTGTTAATTCTCTCTGGATCCTCTAAATATTTCATAAGGGCTTATGCATCGATGTAGGTCTTTATATTATATATAATAATATATATATATATATATATATATATATATATATATATATATTTTTTTTTTTTTTTTTTTTTTTTTTTGTTTTTTTGTTTTTTTTGTTTAAATCTAATTTAGTATTTGTGGAATTAATGGAATAAATACTACACAAGCGCTCTTACAGCTTCAGGTGCTATTTTTGTGTTTGTTTAGGGAGAGAAGAAGACATGAACTGGAAGAAAAACTGTTTACCTACTTAAGATCAGAGGAAAGACTGTAAGTATAAAAACAGTAGACCCTTACATTATGAAATAGTAAATGTCAATAAACCCATATATATATATATATATATATATATATATATGTCACACACACACACACACACATATATATACTTGTAAATAATATATAATTTCTACCCTACACCACCAATAAAATTAGTTCATGATTTAGCAAATGTATTGATATGCATTGCTCCATACAGTACTGTTATCTATCTATCTATCTATCTATCTATCTATCTATCTATCTATCTATCTATCTATCTATCTATCTATCTATCTAGATGACATTTTTAGGATTGGGATTTCTTTTACATCCTGAAAGAGGTCAGAGAGAAACGTACTTTGATTAATAATTAAAAATAGTGTATTTTTATTACATTTTGATTGAGCCTATATTGTAGTGACATACATCATTTGCATGATGTATGTCACTACAATATAGGCTCAATCAAAAATGTAATAAAAATACACTATTTTTTAAATTATGCAACCACTTCTATTTTCAGACTTGTTTTAATTGTTTCACCAATATAGCAGGTTTTCCCTGAAAATTGGTTATTTCAGGATAAATAAGTAGAATAATACACTCACTCATTGATGATTTGGGGTCATCTGTTTCTGTTTAAGTACCTGAGACCAGTTTGTTTTTATGATGGCTCAATTAAATGCATTTATAAAAATAAAGAATTTTGATATGGGGCCATGATGGTCAAGGATGTGTGAGAGGTTAGCAGATCAGCATTTATCGTTCATTTGAACATTTCAGCCATCATTATCCATTTTCGCCCTTTGCTAGTCACAAACTCCATCTTATCTGTGGAGAATCCATTAGTACTACTGTAAAGTGGCTCTTGACAAATATGTAATTTTTTTAGTTTGTTCTGTAATATGCACAGTGAGGAGCAATTAGTAATACTAATAAGCTAGCATTAACCTATTTATAGTAATGTTTGACCTATTTGTTACAGGTTTCTATATTTATTTCCATTAATACAAAGTCAGAGCAGCCTTTTTCTAAAAAGAGAGTAGCAAAGCTGTCCGTCTCACATCTGTCTCCTGCTCACAGGACTAAGTTAAAGTGTGCCAAGATGCGCTGCTATTACAAGGAGCTGCACGAGAGAGAGCAGCAAGCAAAGACACGCAACCTTGAGCTTCTTGAGAATGTGGAAAACTTGGCATCGAAATTGAAAGAATTCTCCATTGATTGTAGCAGGCTGCTTCAAAAGAGGGTAACAACCTTGGGCAGCCGAATCTGTCCCAATATTCATCATATGTGCTTCATTAATAGTTCAGACTGTGTGAATTGTTATGCATATTTAGACAAAATACACCACTTTATCATTCCAGCCTGTGTTTTGCTCGTTATTTTAGTTTTTGTTATTCTTATGTCAAAGCACAACCTGTGTAGTTTTGTGCGTTATAGTTTCCATGACATGCAGTGACCCAAATGATACCAAAAAAAAGTTAGTGTAAGTCTAAATGTTTGTATTTCCCAAAACTAAGGCAGTCTTTTGAGGCTCAGACATATATTCTGAGCCTCAATTAGACCATTGCCATAATCCTGTAATTGTCTGTCTAATTGTCTTCCAGTGTTTAAACTTTCACACTTATTGTTGTTTGGGAACAATCATAAACACTCCAGCACTCATTTATCACTGCACGCAAATGAGAAAAAGAAAACAACAGCTCCGTCAGATTGTCACTTAAAACTGAACAGCGCTCCACAGCTTAATATCAAATTAGACAAATTGTTTAATTACACTACCACAAATTAATCGCCCTGTATTCAGATAGTGAAGTGCCTCTGAATTTCCCTTTTTGTGAAAGAAACCCGTTTTCCTAGTTTTTGTGCGAGTGTGTTGTATTTCGTTTTGTTGCTGCAGTGGTAGCTTTAAATTGCAATTGTAAGATATACCTGCTAATCTAGCTGCCAGCCAAGGAATATCACTTTGATTTTTATTACACTAAATTGAACTTGATTGCTTAATTGCTCAAATTCATACGCCCTCATATCGTAATGCTCACATTTCTCTTTTCTTCCCTGACGTTTTTTTCCATTGCCACTCTGATTTTAACAATGCTAATATTTGTCTGCTTGTAACTGCGTGGACCACTCTGGGTGTTATCGTGTGTAAAATTGGTGTAAGTGGTAACTCTGGTCCCTTTTGGGAGTGCAGATATTGTCTTACGAGAATGAAGTGGGAGGTTGGAGGTAATCCCAGCACCCTCATCTCTGCCACTGGTTAACTCGCCAAACTGATTAAGAGCCTTGGCAGGCACTATTAAGGGCACTCGCAAAGGAACACACACGCTGATTGGCGCTACGTTTAGGGGCATTTTGCTCTTCCGTCGCTTTGTTTGTAATGTTTAATAAAATGAGAGGTTATAGATTTCTCGTAACTGTGGTCACTTTGACTGTCATGTTATTAAGCCAGTGCGTGTTACAGATAGGGTTTATGAGCAAATATTTTTTGACATTTACATAGTTGAAAACATGTATGTATCTATGTTAGTAATGATTTGACTTGAATTCGTTTCAGTTGGAGTACAAGAGTCATATTACCAGACTGAAGAAAGACGAGAAGAAAACGGGAAGCAGGGTGGAAACAGAAGCGGACGAGGTAAGAGAAAATTATCATGTCATCTATGGAAATTACAGTTCAGTGGGGAATTTACAAAGCTATCTGTGTGCCTTTGATAAAACTCCAGTGCTGTGATGGGATCCAATGGAAGTGTGTCATTTTATTTTAATTTTTCAAAAGAAGAGAGTTGAGAGTTGTAGAGAAAAATACCACAACCATTATTCAGCTCAGCCTCCCTCTTCAGGAGACACTTTTGACAGTTTATATGGGGTATCAGTGTTCAAAGGCCACAATTAATTTATAATCAAAAGCAAATTGAAAAGTGCTTGAAGTAATTACTGTTTTGCTCAAATGACTTCAAATGACTGCTTTGGTTTAACAAAGGAGTATCACAGTCTTAAAACAAAATGATATTACACATTTTTAAAAGGCCATTTAAATTTAGAAAGGGGGAAAAAAACACAAATGGAAAAGAATAAAGGAAGCCTCTAACAGCTAATGCAATCCAACTGACCGTGTGCCATATTTTCTTTGTGACAGTCTGCAGTATTGCACATCACATGTATGACAGCTAAAACAATATGCGTCCAAACTCTTTCTGTCAGTCCCTCGAATAAAAGTCGCTGTTATGTAGATTGCTCAGCGGTGGTCGCGAGGCTGTTCATTTTTCTTGTCGTATCTGTAGTGCCGCAGGTGTCTAATCCTAGCTGCTTTGCCTGCACCGACAATGTAGTTCAAGCCCGTGGCTGTAGCTTTCCCTCTCTTCAAGCGACTCGAGCTCTCTCGGATGAAATGTGGAAGACAGCTCATAATGACTTAGAGCATTCCGTCTAGAGCAGTCACTTGTGACTGTGCCGCATCCCCCCCTCCCAAATCCCACCCCCCCTTCCAGCCTGCCGATATTGTAATGAGCAGAGATGGGAGGAATCACTCCATTATGCATAGGCGCCACCACTGGCTGCGTGCATGTCCCCGAGGCTGCAGCATTCATTAATGGGAGCTTACCAGCCTGAAAGCTGGGAAGCCATGATAACGGGATATGATTTTCATATTTAATATATTCCTTGGAAGAGCAGGCGCGTGCCGCAGATTGATAGAAGAATCAATTGCTACTTTAGCGAAACACTTTCTACTTTGCCCTGCAGCTAGCGATGGAATCACTCAGCCAAGAAATTAACTTTTCCTCTCACTCCATTTCTTTTTTCCTTTCTGTTTTTTTTTTTTTTTTTTTACTTCTACACTGGATCTGCCAGACAGACCGCGTGGTTTACAGTGGATGTTATTAAGCAGCTAACGGGTTGGTATTTAAGACCCTTATCAGAAAAGAAACAGAAGCCATGTTTTTTTTTTTTTATTATTATGTGTGCTGATTTTTTTTTTCCCCTTACCCATCCGCCACTCTTCCTCCATAGTGCAGTATTTCTGTCATGAAACAGAGTTTAGGAGCATAGGATTGTTAATAAGATTAAAAGTTAAGACGTTGATCTCAGTGCACTCAGCTGAACAGACAGTTGGAAGAAAATCTAACCTTGACCAAAAGAAATCTTACTCGTTCTGTATAAAGCTACAAAAATGATACCTTGAAATGTTTTGGATTAAAGTTGATTTGAAAAGAAGCCACTGTAACCTGAATTGTCAGGGTTGAGTTTTGGGGCCAAGGACTAGTGGAAGTAAAGCAATGAGAGAATGATATAGCAGAAATGTAGCTCCCACTTACTGGCAGTGAGGTATCCTTGACCGGCCAATTAATTTGAGCACTTTGTAAACGTCTTGACTCAGTGTACTTGACGTGCCTTTTTTGTTTTTCTTTTACATCCTTTCATTTTCATGAATCTAGAAAATTAGTGTATCACATTTTTACAGATGTATTTGAAATTGTTTTAACTTTTTACATTAGTCAAAATATTCCCAAACTCTTCCCATGGGTATTCAAAAGGGTTAGTTCCCCTCAAAATGTTAGTTTACCCCAAAATGAAAATACTCTCTCCTTTGTGTTTTCCAAACCTGAATTGCTTTCTTTTCTCTGTTGTACACAAAAGGAGATGCCAGAATGTTCACAATATACAATAGAAGTGAATTGGTACCGACTCTAAGGATCTCAAAAATGACAAAAAACACCCAAAAAGTACTTAACATGACTAGTGTGCAATATTCCTAACTGGTTGCTACATACCAATTTTTAATTGGCAGAGTGAAGGAATGACAAAGGGGAGAATTTTCAGTACATAACCAACATTTCTGTTTATAACACAAACCTATCATATGGTTTTAGAAGACTTGAAATATAGTACACAAATCTTTTGTAATTTTGAGATATTTCATGTCTGGAGCTCGACAGCATCCATTCACTGTCACTATACAGAGAAGGGCAATGGGAATAGTCTTCCTAACCTCTCCTTTTGTGTTCCACGGAAGAAGGAAAACCATACAGGTTTGGAACCAGTGTTATAGTTTTTATATATATATATATATATATATAATATATATATATAATCAGTATATTAATTTTAGTTTATCATTTTTATTGGGTAAAATTTGGTCTTTCATTGTATTTGGTTCATGTTAATCACCACACATTGCACCTCACCACCATTGTAAAAGTGACTATATTGCTTCTGTGGTATTTGTTATGAAAACGGCAGCCTAAAGATATTTAGTAGAGGATGCAAATGCAATCTGCTATAGCTTAATAAAAATAAAAAAATACTCTGATTGTATTCCATTACTCCATTAATACATTTAATGTCTACATTGATAATATAATAAAATTTGATATGAATATCCCACATTTCTGCCACAAATTGTTTCAGTTAGTGTTACTAGTAAGTGTAAGTAAATCATGGTAAATGTTGGGGACTTGTGGATGATTTGATATACTATTTTACTTTATGCAATATGTGTGTAAAATGACCATACATAAATGAAAAAAATAAGTGTATTAATGGGAGTAGTAATTGGCAAATATTGATATTGAAAAGCCTTCTAACCGTTAGAGATATAGATCGATGCATTGATATCTGTAGGTTATTTATATATTTAAGTGGCACATTTGTTTTAACACTCTCCACATTTTCACACAATGTCGGTCTGCATATTCACCAATGCGTGCATTCTCGTTTAAATGACCATTTAGAGCTTGTGAAAAATGTTCGGGACAGCCGATGGAACTGTCACTGTCCTGATCGGGTCAGTGCTGAATCTTCAAGAAAGTTTATCATTTGCTCATGTTTAAAGCCTTGCAGAAAGTAGCACACACTCATCTCAAACAGAGCACAGATAGGCCACTGAATTGAGTCTTCTTTTTCTTTTATTTATTTTTTGTGTTAAAAGAAAATGCTCGATAAACTGCTGCATTGGAGCATATTTAAAAAAAAAAAAATATATATATATATATAGTTTTCATGTCCCCATTGTCATGTCATAAGCTATCATTAGATTACTATGTGAATTTTGTATTCGTTATAAATATTTTTTTTTTTTTTTTGATGTCTCAATCAGGGTGCAGGATGTGAAATTTTGATTTAAATGTTTATGTGATATATTTTAGTTGCAGGGCTAATAAAATGTAACTGGTTGTGTAAAATAGGCACATAATATCATGATATCGAAATATTGATTGCTATACCCCTCAATCATATCGTAATCCAGGGTGGCCGAGGATCCTTAAAAGTTTTAAAAATGTCTTAAATTCAAATTCAATGGGTCTTAAATATTCTTGGTCACATTACCACATTAAATTCCTCCAGTCTGACGGACACAGTGACTGTTATCATTTGACAAACCGCAGATTCCCGTCGTCATCAGAGAGAAGTGTGCTGGCAGAATCCAGTCGAACTACAGCAGCTGACCAGCCTCCTAACTAGTTTAAATGGGGTCATGCAAGTTTACACAAATGGCAGCATCATATCACGAGAATGATTCTTCTGATTTTATTACATTCAGTGATAGATGATGGATAGTGTATCTCTGGTATCAGTGTTGAGGCTCGCGCTGCCTGACTGTTTAAGAAACTTTCATAGAGAAATAAAATGAGTGTAACGGCAAACGTAAAGAAATTCACAGAAGAAACATGCTGAGTTAAATTCAACATGTTTAGTTTATTTCTAATATAGGCCTATAGTTAAATAATATACCATGACAAGGGAGCTATTTTGCAGAGTATTTTCACGATTGCACGTTACATTGATTTTAGTTCAACAAACAAGTAGTAAAGTTACTTACATTTACACCAACGAAAATAGTTCCAAACAAAGATGACCACAGAAGCATGGTGAGCTTGGTGATACGATACTTTGTGGGGATAAATCAGGCTTTTATTGTTACATTACACTGTAGTGGACATCAGTGAACATCTCAACTATGTTATGAAAGATACAACAGGATAATTTGATATGCTATTTTACTTTATGCAATATGTATGTAAAATGGCCATAAATAAATGAAAAAATAAGTGTACTATTGGGAGTAGTAATTGACTAAATTTTCATTAGAATATCTAATATTTCATGGAAATATTGATATATAATTTATTTTCCTGTTCACTCCAGAATGCCTGATTTTCAAGCTTGAAGTGTTTTTAAGTTGCTCTGATGTCCACTACAGTGGACGTATGAAATTGAGGTCCTGTTTAGTAGCATAAGTAAGTTTAGTAAGTCATATTCTGATTTTGAAACCCCATAACAATTTCCTGAGATATTGATTAACTGCAAACTATTTGAAAATTAGTCAGATTTAAATAATAATTGCAAAATATAATCATATTTCCATAAGAATGTAAAATTTGATCATTCAGTCAGTGCCAGTCATATTTAGAGACAGAAGAGGGAGTGGTCATGGTGTAACCTCTGAAAATCCCTGAATGTGCTCTTTACAGGACACCCAGACTTAAAACTGTGACGCGTATGGTGTCAGAAAAAATATCCACTACAGTTAACAAAATGCTATGCTTGTGTCTCAGGGATATTTTGTTTTCTTTTTGCATTAAATGCATTAAATATTACATATATATGTATGTAATATAATGTGTATTTCCATCACAGGTTTGGTCTTAAATTTCACATAAGGCGGTATTAAAAATATCTTAAAAAGTCTTCATTTTAACTTGTTCATATCTGTAGACACCCTGTAATCGTATCGCAGAACTTTTTGAGGTATCGGAAAATGTTGTCTCGCTGGCTATAAGAGTTGATATCGTATTGAATCGTGATGGACCGTCCGATTTACACCCCTACGCTCAGTGTTTCTCCTGTTTTCCGCGTCAGTGTTGTCGAGAATTTCAGCGCTGTTTCATCTGGATTTAAACTAGTTAAAATCACAAGGCATTTGATTTGTGTTTCAATTTGTGTTGATTTGTGTTTTAGCTTTCCTGTAGCTCAAACAATAAGAGCATGGCGCTAGCAATGGTCACGGGTTCGATTCCCAGGGAAAGCAAGAACTGACAAAAATGTGTACCATGAATGCAATGTAAGTCGCTTTGGATAAAAGCGTCTGCCAAATGCATAACTGTAAATGTAATGTAAGTGTGTTTCATATGTGAGAACACTGCACCGAACTCGAACACGTTTCACCGGATTTTGTTTTAACGATTTTTATAAAGGGAAATTATCTCACAAGAATTATCATTATTGTTCTATCGCCTAGCCCTAATTGCCATCAACTGCTGTCTGCCACCACTTATATCTACCATATCTGTTGTTTCCCGTACACAGCACCTGAACAGGTTCCAGCTCCCCAGCACACAGGGATCATCACAGAGTGCTGTCATCTTCACGGGTCACCAGACCTCCAGCTGCTCATCAAGAAATGATGGCGTCGCAACCACACGTTTGCCATCTCAGACAGAGCTGATACCTAATCATCCTTCACTCTCTCCTCTACAAAGTGCCCTTTGTGTTCACTCCCATGTTTCAAAAGCCAGCGGCACTGCCATTTTATCTGATGACATTCTAAACTCAGGTGATTTCCTTGAGGGGAGATGTTTGAGTGACGTGCATGAAAAGTCTGATTGGGACATCTCTCAGAGGGCAGGAGAGCAGCATAAATGGGAAGAACTAAACTCACCTCACACGACCCTGAAGCAAGCTGAAGTGTCCTCTCGATCTGTGACCGTGAAAAAGCCTGCAGACATTGTGTCATTAAAGCGGTGTCCGACCCGCAGTCCTTCCACAGATACCACTGAACCAAGAGATTCATCACAGTTCATGAACTCTGGAGATGAGGATGAGGAAGTGTCTGCAGAGGATGAAGTTGACTCTGTGCCAAGACATCAAGATCTTCCAGGTTTGAAATTCCTGCTCAGTTACTTTTTTAATTCCACATTTTCAATAAACAGATGTATTGACATGACTTGCCAAGTTTCATAATGTTTTATCACTTTTTAATTGATTAGCCCATTTTAAGAATACTTACTGATATTGGTTTTATACACATTTCAGATCACACTACCAGCAGATGTCCAAGCATTCTTAGTCCAGCTGGTGAAATTAAACCAGACCTCTCGATGTATGCGGACAGTGATATTTCAGTTTCACAGAGTCAAAGTGGGCATCACACCTTGAGAGGAGATGATGTAATTCAAAAGCAGAGTGAAATACCCATTCAAACCAACGGTGGCACACATGAGCAGGTCAACACACAGCAGTATGGAACGCCTGACTCTCTCGAATCTCCCAACAGGTACAGTTGCGTGGATTGTATGACTGTTTTCTTCCTTCTGAAAGCAGCTAGAAACACTATAGACCTAAAGACTGGTCCTACTGAATGTGTGCTACTCCGAAACAGATTTCTCATTATCGATGCAATCACAGTATCGTGTTTGCTTATCTAAGTATTATCATGTAGATGGACCTGATTATTGCTCTAGTTTAGAAGATATATTATGATGTTTAAATCGCAATGAAAAGGAAGCAAAATTGTAAAAGATTAAAGTGCCGTTTAAGATATTGGTTTCCCTTTAAATTTGTATTGTTTGTCTTGCTTGATTGATAGTCTTTGCATAAACCTAAAAAAATTATGTTTGGTTATTTTTACTTGAAAAGAAGATAAAAGCTAAGAAAATAATTTTGCAGCATGTAGAAATCACTGTTATGAAAAGGGAATGCTAATAAAGTGTAGTGTTGTCACGATCTGGAATTTCAAACTTCTATATGATACCTTGAAAATACTCGATATTCGATAACATTTTCGATACCACTGGGAAAACTGCTATACATGCCGCCATACAAATAATTTATTATTATTTCATATCGTGTTGATAATTTTGTTGCAATAGCTTATACACAGCGCAGGAGGCTTTATTTGAATCGTTGAACTAAGTTTACAAAAAAACCAAACCGTAATAAAATAAGAACAAATAAGCACAAATAAATACAATATAATAAACAGACAAATTAAATAAACATGGCAATTATTTCAGGTAGGTCTAACTGTTCAGGTAAGAAATACTACAGAAATTAAATAAAGTAATCAAATGTAAAATTTCACTGGATAGTCTTTAAAGACAGGTTAACGCTTACAATTAAAGTCGCAAAAGTTATTCAGTCAAGTGCAGAGGGTGATTTTCTCTTTGTCTTTTGTTCTTTGATTAGCATGACAGATAGCAGCAGGTTTATTAGGCTGCTGTTACTTTAAGAGTTTATGCATGAATCCAGAATATTGTTACACAACATGCGTTTTCTCTCAACTATTTACATTCTGAAACTGGCTCGGCAAGACGGGCATTTTGACATAATTTTTATGTATTTGACCATTTAAACGACTAAAAATAATTAAATTTGCTACTCGCAAGCTGTTTTAGAGGCAGCTTTATATGAGCACCACTTATATAGATCAGTGAAGCGCACGCTTTTTTTGTGAGCGTGAAACATTCAGTAAAGAGTAAAATGATGCGCAATACAAGCACTATTCAACCGGAACGAATGAGACAAGTGAGTGACAGGAGGCAGGTGTGTGTTTTAAATTCGCTGTCGGAAAGAAGAGGCCAAGAAAGTGCAGCTGCTATGGGTATATTGATACTGCAGAAAAGGAGTATTGGAACCATTTTAGATATTTCAGTATCGATACATATTGAAATATCAATATTTTTGACAACACTAATACAGTCTGAAGTAGAGTTTCTACTAAAAGCACCAACCACAGCAACTGGGAGGTCTTTTCTCTGTGTGTGGTTTTCTGGGATGGGGGATGCGTGTACATGTGCACATAGGTGTACAGATGTAATGAACTGGGGTTCTGCAGCCAACAACCTCACTCAGCGGGGCTCAGTTGTGGCTTTAGGACACCTTGTAAGGACGGCTCATACCCTGAATCCAACATTATTGGCCTAATCCCAGATAATGCTGTAAGGGAGCAATTTTCTTCTCGGGAGATTTGACCCCATGTCCCAGGAGACTCAACTATTTCTTGACTTCATAGAACGTTCTGAAGAATGACAGTGTGGGCATCATGAAGGCTCTGCTCAGGCAGATAGTTTATAGGTTTGCATGATGTGCACGAACTTATACTTTTAATAACATATATACAATACTAGTTATAGTTATATATATATATATATATATATATATTTGGGCTCAGTAAAAAATATAAATTTCTCGATTTTAATCGATTCTCATTTTTACGAACCGATATCGATTCTTAAATCCCAAGAATTGATTAGCCATACTGTTTTCAGTTGATGAATGAATGGGACATTGTAGCGCGCATCCCATTCAATAAATCGCAATAATCTTTGTGCTTTGTTACTACTGATATGAAACAAAGTCTCAGATTTCAAATTACGTTAAATTTTGGCGCTGTGTCGTGAGATCGATCTGGCTCAGCTCAGCTCAAGAGAAGCAGCAGCGCACATGAACTGATCTTCTCTTCCACATTAATACCAGTTACAGCGCGAGATAAACATGAATGAGCATCTGAAAGTGTTCAAAGATAGAGTACAACTTACCGAAATCAGTATCATATCACATGTAATCGATCAATCAGTGTTTCAACCACGGAACGACGTCAGTGAAACAGCTTGTAAACAAATGTCACGTAACGTCACATTTACCTCAGAAAAACCATATCCAGTGTCCATAAACTCGTTAGTCAAAAAAATTAACTCTAGAGAGGAGCATTTTACTAAATATATGCACCATATTACATATTCATTATAAAAAAATATATATATGTTTTTCAATATTTAATGCATTTTTGAATAAATCTGGCAAGTTTTAATGACAGCCACCATTTAAATGTCTATATTTCAAAAAACTATTTGGAGTAGAAATATGCTTATGTAATTAAAGTTAATATTATAACTTTATTATTATAAAAAAATATAACTGAATGTAATTTAAGTGTTTGTATACAAATCAGTTTAGTTTTACCTTCAACATTATAGTAGGCTAGAACTGACTCCCATAGTTTACAGCATCAGTTAAGAGTTTTGTTTTCCTTGAGGAAATTTGCCATGTATTGTACCTGATATATATCCAAAATAATTGATATTGAATCGAATTGTGAAATTTGTGTCAATACCCAGCCCTAATATATGTATATACACTCACCTAAAGGATTATTAGGAACACCATACTAATACTGTGTTTGACCCCCTTTCGCCTTCAGAACTGCCTTAATTCTACGTGGCATTGATTCAACAAGGTGCTGAAAGCATTCTTTAGAAATGTTGGCCCATATTGATAGGATAGCATCTTGCAGTTGATGGAGATTTGTAGGATGCACATCCAGGGCACAAAGCTCTCCGTTCCACCACATCCCAAAGATGCTCTATTGGGTTGAGATCTGGTGACTGTGGGGGCCATTTTAGTACAGTGAACTCATTGTCATGTTCAAGAAACCAATTTGAAATGATTCGAGCTTTGTGACATGGTGCATTATCCTGCTGGAAGTAGCCATCAGAGAATGGGTACATGGTGGTCATAAAGGGATGGACATGGTCAGAAACAATGCTCAGGTAGGCCATGGCATTTAAACGATGCCCAATTGGCACTAAGGGGCCTAAAGTGTGCCAAGAAAACATCCCCCACACAATTACACCACCACCACCAGCCTGCACAGTGGTAACAAGGCATGATGGATCCATGTTCTCATTCTGTTTACGCCAAATAAACTACCATCTGAATGTCTCAACAGAAATCGAGACTCATCAGACCAGGCAACATTTTTCCAGTCTTCAACTGTCCAATTTTGGTGAGCTCGTGCAAATTGTAGCCTCTTTTTCCTATTTGTAGTGGAGATGAGTGGTACCCGGTGGGGTCTTCTGCTGTTGTAGCCCATCCGCCTCAAGGTTGTGCGTGTTGTGGCTTCACAAATGCTTTGTGCATACCTCGGTTGTAACAAGTGGTTATTTCAGTCAAAGTTGCTCTTCTATCAGCTTGAATCAGTCGGCCCATTCTCCTCTGACCTCTAGCATCAACAAGGCATTTTCGCCCACAGGACTGCCGCATACTGGATGTTTTTCCCTTTTCACACCATTCTTTGTAAACCCTAGAAATGGTTGTGCGTGAAAATCCCAGTAACTGAGCAGATTGTGAAATATTCAGACCGGTCCATCTGGCACAACAACCATGCCACGCTCAAAATTGCTTAAATCACCTTTCTTTCCCATTCTGACATTCAGTTTGGAGTTCAGGAGATTGTCTTGACCAGGACCACACCCCTAAATGCATTGAAGCAACTGCCATGTGATTGATTGAATAGATAATTGCATTAATGAGAAATTGAACAGGTGTTCCTAATAATCCTTTATATATACACTCACCTAAAGGATTATTAGGAACACCTGTTCCAAATCTCCATCAACTGCAAGATGCTATCCTATCAATATGGGCCAACATTTCTAAACAATGCTTTCAGCACCTTGTTGAATCAATGCCACGTAGAATTAAGGCAGTTCTGAAGGCAAAAGGGGGTCAAATACAGTATTAGTATGGTGTTCCTAATAATCCTTTAGGTGAGTGTGTGTGTGTGTGTGTGTGTGTGTATATATATATATATATATATATATATATATATATATATATATATATATATATATATATATACACACACACACACACACACACACACACACGTAGAACTTTTGAAAGTAAACAAACTGTTATGTGTTATGATAAATCTAAAAATACAGGTGTCATATTAAATCTATAATTGAATTCCTATATAAAAGCCTGCCATTTGCATTTGTACTATGAAATGTACTTAAATGTGTGTCAATTTGTGAACATTAGAGATAGATTTTTGCTCAGAACATCTTGAAATGTGACACTAATATTTGATTGCGTTCAGTACTTGCTCTGCAGTTAAATGCTGAGCCATTTCAAGCTTTGCTGATGATACTTCCTATTTTGTTTTCTGCCTGCGGTAACTATGAGTGAAACCTCACTTCATCATTGTGTTAGGCAGAGCCACTTTGTGGAATGAAGGTGAATTGTGCTTATTCTGTCAGTTATTCAAAGATTCAAATATTATTGTGCAGAATAAAATATATACTTACACTTACACACCTTTAAATTATGTATTTTTTTAATAATACATGTAAATATATTTATTTTATTATTATTTAATATTATTTTTATATTTTTTTATAATGATTGATTGTTTTAAAATGAATTGAATAGGTTGATGTCTAACTTTAAAAAATGAATAATGGGGGTAGTGAATGACGTCCCAGGTCACTAAAGAAGTAGAGTGAACTAAAGTAGAAAAGTCTTCTTTCTACAGTGCCACTCACAAAAACAGTTCGAGTATAAGCATTAGGGATGAGTCACGATTTTTGAATATTCAATTAGTTGATTTAATTATATGGTGGTGATGTGTTCATTTTAGGCTTCTCCTTTTTATATTTTAGACATTCATTAATTAAAAGAAACTATGAGATGTGCTGCGCTGGTGGAAACAACACAAGACCACGTGACTGTTGAGACCGGCTCGCGCGTGTTCAGTCTGCTCCAGCAGCAGCGAGCGTTCCTTCAGCTGCAAGAGTTACGGCCTTTTACACCTGCTCACTTCATTCGTTTTCTCTGTTCAGATATCTATCCGATTGTGAAAAGACCAGGAGTAAATGCCTTTCTAAATTCTTTCGAGATGGATTAATATCCGACCACTAATAAATCAATTCTATTGCGGTGTTTGATCATGAGCTGATGATGAATAAAATGCAGCTCGTATCTGTTGCTTTCGTTGACGTGATTTTGTTGAATGTGCATCTAGCGCAAGAATTGAAGATCGGATTTATATTCATTTTGCAGAGAGGTGTAAGGTAAGACAAACTGCATGTTTTTTTATTTATTTATTTATTTTTTATTTCGTTTATTAGTAGATTGTATAGCCCGTTTCGTTTGCGAGCACCGTTGCGAGCAGCATCATCCCATGCCTCAACATGTCAAAAACACCTTTTTACTGTGGTGGTGATAGTAAACATAAAAACTAACACTGTGATATGCTTCAAGTGTTTTATATCTATTGACTTTATTATAGGCAAGACAAGTCAAGTGTTGATTTGAGAGGCTAAATCGATCGAACGTGGTTAACTCACTGTCGGCTGCTGGCCACTTGCTCGTCACTAAAAAACAAAAACTTATATTTAACAAACAAACAAATGCTCCAAACATTTTTCTAAATTAACTTAATAAAGAAATGAAACAAATTATAACTACTTTGACATTAAAAACAAAGCTGAACTATTTTAATGGCAGCTAAAGTGTAATCGTAAAAAAAGCATGAATACACTGCAGGCTCTCTCTCAGTCGTATCTAAGTTAAATCCTCAACACTATCATCCCTTACGTTATTGAACTAATGATATTGTAATCTGCTAAAACGCATGCTTTGGTTACCTTTCTTCCTGAATAAGTGCGCACCCGAGTATTGCTCACACGCACACTGACTTGCGTGGCATATAACGGTTACGGTAACTTGGGGCGATGTCAAATAACAGTCGTATGTTTCAGCATGTTACAATAATTATATGGCTTGAGTTAATATAGCCTATTCACTAATGAATTAAACAGTTTGTTATCATACAGACTAAGAGTGTGAAGGGTCTCTCTCCCTCGCTCTCTCTGTTTATGTGTGTAGCCTACATGCGTGCATGCAGGGAAGGAGTTGCGATTTTCGAATAATAATCAAATAATTCCCAGCAATCATCGAATAATATTTTTGCTTGAAATGCCCATCCCTAATAAGCATAAGATTTGTAAGATTTGCCAATGTGTTGTCTATTGTAAAACATGTTCCTGTGGTTATAGACATCACATTAGAAAAAGAAACCATGGAATGATATGCATCAGTTAAAACAATGTGTCATGATGAACTTCATAACATAAAGGACAATGTAATCCAAAATTACTCCAGCCATATCCTTAGAGCTTTTTCTCTTTATTACTTCTTTTTTTTTTTTTCTACATTGAATAAATAGATTAATGAAGCCTGCTTTATCAATATTGCCCAATGTATACACGGAGTGGATTATACACTTTAATGAATTGGTTGAATACATACATTGCGTGCAAATGCTGCATTTTTGCCAGAATAATTTGTTTGCTTCATGCGTAATAAAGGCCCTGTGATCAAATGAGATGACTATCAAAACAAACATCCCCTTCACTTTAGATGCTAATTCGCATGCAAAGCCCCAGTGGTTCCCTATGGAGGTGATTGTAAAGTGTTTCCTCGTAATTTAAGACCTTTCAAAAGATCAAAATGACATTTTATTGACGACAACCCAATACTTGGGCTACTACGTTATCCAATTTTTGTTTCATGCTGTCTGGTAAATGAATATGGTTTGTAGTGACCTCTTTGTCATGTTATTCGTCTTTGTGAATGTTTGCTGTTAAACATGAATGTGAGTTTTTTTTTTTGTTGTTTTTTTTTTTTTTTTTGCTTTGTGAAGAGGCCTGGCTAAGAACAAAGCTCTTGTAACGCTATTGTGCTCGTAAGCAAAAGAAGGAGAAACTATTAGTATCAATCTTATCATTTCGTAAATACCGTGTCGCACATGTTGTGATGCGAAAGTGGAGTCAAGGCTGTATCGTGCGCTCAGGTCTAGAGAGGAGAGTGTATCATTGTATTCTTTCGAGCGTTCCCTTTACAAGGCTGTCCTCTCAGCCTTTCATATGACAGCACGAGTTTGTGTTTTCAAAGATCTTGATGTGCTTCAGTTGATCTTTCGACTAACCCATTGTAATTCTACCTTTGTAAAAGGAGAGACCAGCACTAAAACACCCTGTAATGGATCCGTTGTAAAGCCCTTTCAAGTATGATGCTGAATTTGTAACGAATCTGTATCTTCTTCACTGATTGATTTGCTAATTTGTACCTCAGTGTATGACATTTTCATGTTTTCATAAGTCACAGTTCCCTTGTTACATTCTGGTTCTAAGGTGGATTAGAATATATGCTAGAGGAACCATTATTGCTGTTATGGAGAAAACAAATAGCTGAAATATGGAGAACATGCTCCTCATAAATGCTCTCAAGAGCAAACACCTATAGATGTTGCCAACAATACTCTGTAATCAGCTGCTGTTTGGGTGTGTTAGGTGTTTTGAAGAGCCCTGGCGAATAAACTGGGGGGAAGATGATGACGGAGCAGAGGGATGTATGGGGGGAGGCTGTTTCAGCCGCTCTGAAGAGGACTTTGCCCAGATGGATTGTGCTCAACAGAATGTCATGGATATAATTCACACAGGCAGCTTAATCAGGGTGTTTCCAGGAAACAACCTGCCAAAGAGAGGCAGCGATTGTTTGGTGGCCCCTGACCCCAGGGCCCATTATAGATTGTCATAAATTCTTTTTGGCCATTTTATATGGTGGGGGTTTTAGGATTTGGGTTTAGGTTTTGCAGAAGCTGTTCTATAAGGGCCACCCAGTGCTTAATACGCCAGTGTGAGAGATATGGATTCGCTATAGAACAAAATAAGCCACGAACACATTTCTGTAGCCATCCAATGCCAAACTTGCCAATGCCAAACCAGTGTAAATATTAATTTATATATAAAATTAAAAAAATTATGTTGTTGTACTTAATACAATATGTTTTTAATATACTTAAAACTGCAGTACAAAATCAGAATTGACTTCATTTTCAGTACACATTCCTGGGCGATTATTACTGTGGATCAGTTAAAGATATTCAGAAAAACAATTCTTTGTAACCTTGTAATGTAATTAAGTGCTCCACTTCTGAAATGGTTTTCTGTTTTCACCTAAACCATGTGGGCTATTGGGTAATGATAAACAATAGCCAAATAGCTATTTAGGCATTATCTTAGGCCTTTCTAAAGTCTTGTTAAATGGTTTGTTCTCCCAAAAATTTAAATGATCCCATAATTTACTCACCTTCTAGCCATCCTAGGTGTATATGACATTCTTCTTTCAGCCAAACACAATCAGAGTTATATAAAAAAATTTCCTGGCTCTTCCAAGCTTTATAATAGGAGTGAATGGTTCCTGAGATTTTGAAGCCCAAAAAAGTGCATTCATCCATAATAAAAGTAATCCATACTTCTCCAGGGGGTTAATAAAGGCCTTCTGAAGCAAAGCGACATGTTTTTGTAAGAAATATATCCATATTTATAACTTTATAAACTATAATCACTGGGTTCCAGTAACGGCCAGGTCGAGTTCCGGTGGAAGAGTGACCTCTGACCCAATGTAGGAGTAGCATAAGCTTAGGTGAGAGTAGACTCCTCTCGTAGTTCAAACAAATAGGGCTGGGCAACAAACTCAAGCTCCTCCCACATTTAGCTTTAAAAATTCTTGTGTTAGACTTTAATTCGTGACCAGTGTTTTTTTATTTCTCTATCCTCTGCGCTTCCATGTTCATCAATACAAAAAGGATTTTTCATACAAAAAGGCCTTTATTAACCCCCTGGAGCCGTATGAATTACTTTTATGATGGATGGATGCACTTTTTGGGCTTGTTTTTTTTTTTTTTTTTTGTGCACAAAAGAAATATTCTCGCGCTTCATAACTATAAGGTTGAATTTAACAATAAGTTTGAACCACTGTAGTCACATGGACCATTTTAACAATGTCTTAACTACCTTTCTGGACCTTGAAAATGGTTATAACTTTGCAGTCTATGGGGGGTCAGAAAGCTCTTGGAGTTCATCAAAAATATCTTAATTTGTGTTATGGGTTTGAAACAAAATGAGGGTGAGTAGGTAATGACAGGATTTTCATTTTTGGGTGAACTATCCCTTAAATCCAGTAATTAAAAGTCAGGTAATGTAATTAATGTGAGAGCAATAGTAGCAAATAATGGTAGATATGAAAAAGGATAGGATAAGCCTAGGTGCTGTTGAGGGTGAACTCAAACTTCAGCCTCCTCATCCCGGTACTAAATTCTGAAATGGAATGCTCACTGTGATCATGTCACTTCCCTGTAGATAATACCAAGTCCCACTCTATATTTCAAATTTCACATCCTATTTTTCTCAGAAATATGTTACATTGCACAAGTAAAACTGGTTGCAGTTGTAGTGTAGTTTCTTGTTGATTTTAATCTCAATAACATTAATGTAAGTGTAAAGATACCAAGTTAATAAGGCTATATACAATAGCAGTATTCAATATAAACCAATAATTTACCTTCTTGTTCTTGTTCTTGAACATTTCTCCAGGCTCTCCATGGAAGGATTTTGTCGTCTTCTGGACAGCATTGGGCGCCGTCTCAGTACAAAAGACGTAAACCTCTACAGAAGCACAGTCACTGAGCAGGAATTCTGTGATATTATCAGGTCAGAGAAGGAAGATGTTTTGTTCCCCTGCTTGAGTCTGCTACCGCTCATGGTGGTGTAGTGTTCACAGATTCAGTGGAAATTGCATTATCCTGCTTTTAAGGGCTCTCGCTATAAATTAAGTGTCATTACTTTGGCACCAACAACACTCTAGCAATAAATCTTGGTTTCTAAGGGGTTTTGAATCACAGTGAATTGTTATAGTAACCGTTTTGCAATGGCATACATCCGTGGCAATTTATTGCTCTGTGTTTATTTGTGTAGATTGAAAGAAGTGGAGAATATTTGTACTAATATAAAAGTACTCTTAGTAATACTGCATTATTAGTGAGGTTTTCAAAGGTAGCTGAAATGTGTGTCTCATTTTTAGCTTGATATTTCTTCATGTATTCTCCAGTATATGTGGTCAGTGTGGGCATCTGGATGGTGTGGAACCGCATGCGTGTGGAGCTGTGGTTCTGCAGCAGCTGCCCCTGCTGTCCTCCAGTCTGTCTCATGGATGCCTGTTAACCAGTGATCTGATCAGCACACACTGGTCATCAGCTTCAAATCCAGAACAGATCAGGTATAGCAGTGGTTTTAAAACTTTTTTAAGAGTGACCCTCTTTTTTTTTTTTTTTTTTTTTTTTTTTATTGTTGTGACCCATATATAGGCCTACAACCATTCTTGGAGGCATTCAAACAAGGCATTAATCAAGGCATTCAAACAAGTCAAGCCAAGCATAAGAATATTTATATAATGGGCCATTTGACTGTATTCTCCATTAAAACACTAGATGGTACAAAAATTCAGCTCAGCACTTTTCCACACAACCGCTTTTGATCCTTGATGTGTTCGTAACACAGTTGATTCTTCTCTACTTTGATCTAGCTATATATGGGACGCTAATTAACTGGTTAACCGTTAACCAACAAGAATTTTTACTAATTAAATGTGTAAATTACTGATTGTTGCGCAATACCGATCTAAATTTTCTCAATATGCAGTAGGCCTATAACATTAAAATATTACATGGACGCAAGCCAAGACAATTAGTCTATAGCCTACATGACAACACACATGCACACACTTAACAATTTTTGATAATCCGATATGCTATAGTATTCGTAAAGTAAGTGGTGTAGGTGAGTAGGTAAGTATACGCAAGTATGTGAGTTTACATGGAGCACTGTACTAATCGGTTTAAAAGTCCAATCCGAATGAAAATGCTCCATTTAAACCACTCAATCAGAATAAAAATGCCCAAACCAAATTAAATTGTGATTTGAAAGCGTCAGCACATGTAAACACCAGATCGGTTTATATAACGTCTCATGTAAACAGTCCACTGAATCTTTCAGTCGTAATTATTTTAATCGGAATGACAAAAAGTGTGCATGTAAACATGACTGACATAGGAGGTTGCATTGGCTAAAGGTGTTTGGATGCACGTTGTTTTATAACAAGGAGCGGCAAAGTTGTGCATTACAATGCAGACATGACAATAATTGGTACCAATCTGGCACACTTACAAGAGCAATCAACTGAATAAATGCCAGGTATACGAGCCCCTGTATTTCGCACACTGAGTCACCTCCTTTGACTCCTGAATCCTTGCCGAGTCCAACAATACCAAACATGGCAGGTTTAGCCTTATGGTTTGTGTAACAGTGTCATTTAGCGCTTACAAAACTTTTGTGATTATCTTTGAAACAAGTAGTCCAATTGAGACAAAACCACCACGGGAAATTTTAAAACACAGGTCGATAGCTAAACAATAATGTCCAAATTTCTAAATTATGAAAGGAAGTGAAATCCAATCAATGTTGCCCATTGGTCTTTTTTATACTCTCATAAATATACTGTAACTGTCTATAATGGGGTGTCCAGTCCTGCTCCTGGAGGGTCTCTGTCCTGCAGAGTTTAGCTCCAACCCCAATTTAACACACTTCTACCAGCTAATCAAGGTCTTAATAGGCATACTAGAAACTTCCAGACAGGTGTGTTGAGACAAGCTGGAGCTAAACTCTTCAGGACAGTGACACCCCTGGTCTAGAACTTAAAAATGAAATTAGATATTTAAGTCAAGTCACCTTTATTTATATAGCGCTTTTAACAAGTCCAATTGTTTCAAAGCTGTTAACAGGAAAATAATGCAACAGAATTTGTACAGCCGTTCTGGTGAAACGGTGATGTTATCCAGCTAATTTCAAGTATCATATAGTGTCAATGCAGGCAGATTGGTAATATACACTCACCTAAAGGATTATTAGGAACACCATACTAATACTGTGTTTGACCCCCTTTCGCCTTCAGAACTGCCTTAATTCTACGTGGCATTGATTCAACAAGGTGCTGAAAGCATTCTTTAGAAAGGATAGCATCTTGCAGTTGATGGAGATTTGTGGGATGCACATCCAGGGCACGAAGCTCCCGTTCCACCACATCCCAAAGATGCTCTATTGGGTTGAGATCTGGTGACTGTGGGGGCCATTTTAGTACAGTGAACTCATTGTCATGTTCAAGAAACCAATTTGAAATGATTCAAGCTTTGTGACATGGTGCATTATCCTGCTGGAAGTAGCCATCAGAGAATGGGTACATGGTGGTCATAAAGGGATGGACATGGTCAGAAACAATGCTCAGGTAGGCCGTGGCATTTAAACAATGCCCAATTGACACTAAGGAGCCTAAAGTGTGCCAAGAAAACATCCCCCACACCATTACACCACCACCAGCCTGCACAGTGGTAACAAGGCATGATGGATCCATGTTCTCATTCTGTTTACGCCAAATTCTGACTCTACCATCTGAATGTCTCAACAGAAATCGAGACTCATCAGACCAGGCAACATTTTTCCAGTCTTCAACTGTCCAATTTTGGTGAGCTTGTGCAAATTGTAGCCTCTTTTTCCTATTTGTAGTGGAGATGAGTGGTACTCGGTGGGGTCTTCTGCTGTTGTAGCCCATCCGCCTCAAGGTTGTGCGTGTTGTGGCTTCACAAATGCTTTGCTGCATACCTCGGTTGTAACGAGTGGTTATTTCAGTCAAAGTTGCTCTTCTATCAGCTTGAATCAGTCGGCCCATTCTCCATTTGGCATTTTCGCCCACAGGACTGCCGCATACTGGATGTTTTTCCCTTTTCACACCATTCTTTGTAAACCCTAGAAATGGTTGTGCGTGAAAATCCCAGTAACTGAGCAGATTGTGAAATATTCAGACCGGCCCATCTGGCACAACAAACATGCCACACTCAAAATTCCTTAAATCACCTTTCTTTCCCATTCTGACATTCAGTTTAGAGTTCAGGAGATTGTCTTGACCAGGACCACACCCCTAAATGCATTGAAGCAACTGCCATGTGATTGGTTGAATAGATAATTGCATTAATGAGAAATTGAACAGGTGTTCCTAATAATCCTTTAGGTGAGTGTAGATGAAATTTAGGTGTCCCCAACTGAGTAAGCCAAAAGCCAGAGGCAACGGTGGCAAGGAACCAAAACTCCTTCAGGGTCAGAATGGAGAAAAAAAACCTTGGGAGAAACCAGACTCAGTCGGGGTGCCCTACGAACAAACAGTGTATAATTATAATTCTGGCAACATTGCAGGTCTTAAGTCATATTAGGTAAATAGATTTAAAACAAATTTTACATATATGTATGGACACCTAAAAAAAAGTGGTGGAGATTGGCCAAGGCATGGTTCTATAACTGCTAAAAAAATAAATATATATATTTATTTAAATATATATATATATATAATTTTTTTTTTTTTTTTTTTTTTTTTTTATTATAATTTTTTTTTTTTTATTTAAAAATGTCTCCTTAGTAAATTGACTATAAAAGGTATTTTTTCATCTATGATCCAAGTTTATTTCTTTATTTGGATCCCCATTAGCCAGTACCTACTCTTCTGAGGTCCCAACAAGTAAAAATACATTACTACATTAAATCCACATTACCGGCCACTAGTAGGGGCGAGTACATAGTCGGAAACAGGTTCCACTCGGAGATTGTAAGATCTGGCGAATGTCAAGTCAAGTCAAGTCACCTTTATTTATATAGCGCTTTTAACAAGTCTAATTGTTTCAAAGCAGCTTCACATTGTTAACAGGAAAATAATGCAACAGAATTTGTACAGCCGTTCTGGTGAAACGGTAATGTTATCCAGCTAATTTCAAGTATCATATAGTGTCAATGCGGGCAGATCGGTAATATAGATGAAATTTAGGTGTCCCCAACTGAGCAAGCCAAAAGCCAAAGGCAACGGTGGCAAGGAACCAAAACTCCTTCAGGGTCAGAATGGAGAAAAAAACCTTGGGAGAAATCAGGCTCAGTCGGGGTGCCAGTTCTCCTCTGGCCAACGAACAAACAGCGTATGATTATAATTCTGGCAACATTGCAGGTCTTAAGTCATATTAGGTAAATAGATATTCATAAGATTGTTTGAAAGATTGGAGTCGTCACGCCGGGGACGGGTTTAATGAGGATGTTGTGTCGATGCGGCATTTACGGGGGAAGTTTATTTGACACGCTCTCTGCAGACATTTCAGGGATGCGTTGGTCATGTCCAGGCGCAGGTCCACCATCTGATCTGGGTACGGCCCGGATCCGGCTGACTGCAGTAAACCTGGGGATAAACAGAGATACTAACATTAGCGTAGATGCCATTCTTCTTATGATGTAACAAGTACATCAGGTGTTATGGGAAATGTTCCCGGTTCTGGCTGACCTAGTTAATGCAGCCTAACAATCATTTACTGATTTGAATAATAGAAATTGATCATGTTTTATGTGTAAGCCATAGTAAAGAGATGCGTTTTTAGTCTAGATTTAAACTGACAGAGTGTGTCTGCTTCCCGAACAATGCTAGCAAGACTGTTCCAGAGTTTAGGCGCTAAATAGGAAAACGGTCGACCGCCTGCAGTTGATTTTGATACTCTAGGTATTATCAACTGGCCAGAGTTTTGAGACCACAATAGACGTGATGGAGTATAATGCGTTAAGAGTTTGCTCAAGGACTGGGGAGCTAAACCATTTAGTAAGTAATAAGCAAGATTTTAAAATGTATACGATGTTTAATAGGGAGCCAGTGCAGTGTTGACAGAACCGGGCTAATATGGTCATACTTCCTGGTTCTAGTAAGAGGTCGAGCTGCTGCGTTTTGGACCAGCTGGAGTTTGTTCATTAAGCGAGCAAGGAAACCACCCAGTAAAGCATTACAATAATCTGGCCTTGAGGTCATGAACGCATGAATTAACTGTTCAGCATTTTGCATTGAAAGGATGTGCTGTAATTTAGATATATTTTTAAGATGGTAGAATGCAGTTTTACAGATGTTAGAAACGTGGCTTTCAAATGAAAGATTGGTATCAAAGAGCACACCCAAGTTCCTAACTGACGACGAGGACTTGACAGAGCAGCCATCAAGTGTTAGACAGTATTCTAGGTTACTACTTGCAGAGTTTTTTTGTCCAATAATTAAAAATTCAGTTTTTTCTGAATTAAGTTGCAGGAAATTACTAGACATCCAATGTTTTATATCAGCTATGCATTCCGTTAATATTGTGAACTGGTAAGTTTCGTCAGGGCGTGAAGAAATATAGAGCTGAGTATCGTCAGCATAACAGTGAAAACTAACGCCATGCTTCCTAATGATATCTCCCAGTGGTAGCATGTACAGGGTGAAGAGCAACGGTCCTAGCACTGAGCCCTGCGGTACTCCATACTGAACTTGTGATCGGTGTGACATCTCTTCATTTACTGCTACAAACTGATAACGGTCAGATAAGTATGATTTAAACCATGCCAATGCAGTTCCACTAATGCCAACATAATTTTCGAGTCTATTCAAAAAAGAATGTTGTGGTCGATAGTATCGAATGCAGCGCTAAGATCGAGTAACACTAATAGAGAGATACAACCACGATCGAATGATAAGAGTAAATCATTTGTAACTCTGATGAGAGCAGTCTCAGTACTATGATACGGTCTAAATCCTGACTGGAAATCCTCACAGATACCATGTCTTTCTAAAAACGAACATAATTGTGAAGACACTGCCTTTTCCAGTATTTTTGACAGAAAGGGTAGATTTGAGATCAGCCTGTAATTGACTAATTCTGTAGGATCAAGTTGAGGTTTTTTAATAAGTGGTTTGATAATAGCCAACTTAAAAGTTTTTGGTACATATCCTAATGACAAAGATGAGTTAATGATATTAAGAAGAGGATCTATGACCTCTGGTAGCATCTCTTTTAATAGCCTTGTCGGTATAGGGTCGAGCATACATGTTGTTGATTTAGATGATTTAACGAGTTTAGCCAATTCTTCCTCTCCTATAGCAGTGAATGAATGTAATTTTTTCTCAGTGACACTACAATGCTCTGTCTGATGTGGTACTGTAGTAGACGGCTGCATGGTTATAATTTTCTTCCTAATATTGTCAATCTTACACATAAAGAAGTTCATAAAGTCATTACTGCTGTGCTGTTTACAATCATCAGAAGTAGAAGCTTTATTTTTGGTTAACTTAGCCACTGTATCAAATAAATACCTAGGGTTGTGTTAGGTGTCGCCCAGCCTGCAGCTCTGCAGATGTCTGTTAGTGAGGCACCATGTGCTAAAGCCCAAGAGGAGGCCACACTCCGAGTAGAGTGGTGCGGTGCCCCGTCTCTGAGAGAGGAGGTCCTCCCTCAGAAGAATTGGCCAGGGAGGGGCTGTGGCAAGGAGCACCAGTTCTGGAAATCAGGTCCGGCCGTGCCAGTACGGGGCGACCAAAAGGCGATCCTCCCTGATCTTGCACAGAGTCTGTGTGAGATGACTCACTGGGGGATACGCATACTTGCGTGGGCCCCGCGGTTAGCTGTGCGCCAGTGCATCTGTGTCGAGCGTGCCCTAGGTCGGGGAATAGTACAGGCGGCAATGGGAAGAGTCGTGGGAGGCAAGAGCTGCCTCGACAATCTTCGTGAAGACACGAGGGGACAGAGCTAGCCCGAATGGGAGGACCGCGTAATGATATGCCCGCCCTTCGAAGGCAAACCGTAGAAGCAGTCTGTGTCGAGGAATAATGGAGACATGGAAGTAGGTGTCCTTCAGGTCAATCGCTGCAAACGAATCTGCTGGACAAACGCATTCAAAAAGGCGTTTTGCTGTCAACATCCTGAACGGAAGCGCAGGTCCAGGATTGGCCGTAACCCACCGGTTTTCTTGGGTACAATGAAGTAAGGGCTGTAGAAGCCGGACTTCATTCCGGCTGGAGGGACAGGCTCGATCGCACCCTTCGCCAGCAGAGAGGCGATCTCCGCACACATGACTGGAGCATTGGGCCCCAGCATGGTGTATCGGACTCCCCGGAAGCGGGGAGGAGCCTAAGCGAACTGAATCGCATAGCCGAGCCTGATGGTCCTCGCGAGCGGGACAGTCCGGGAAGCTGAAGCCAGGCTCCCAAGAACTGCACCTGCGGGGTCATTCAGACCACAGACATACCCCGGGTGGGGCAGCGTGACCAGCCCGGACGTGGGAGGCATAGCGTCCCGGTGTGGGGGCACGGTCAGCAGCTGCATCCTGACAGAGGAGACCAGGGAAGGACGAGCGTTCCACGGGGGTCTGCTCTGAGAGGAGGCTGGCGCCAGAGAGGGATGAGAGCGGCGTGGCCTGGGGGCGATGCACACTGCCGTCACCGGTCTCTGGATGGGAATATCAGTTCTTTCTTTAACCCCATTAGGGTGCTGCTGGCCCGGGGGCCAACAGCGAAACAAAAGATTCTCCCCCGGCCCTCCTCCGGGGGAAGGAGTGGCCCTGCTGCTGATCCCTGAGCTGTCCACGCCAGGAGCGCCGCTTAGCCTGGCGTTTTTTCGCGGTCTGCGGACTGGGGCGCCTTCCTGCGGCCCGGGTGAAGGCTGCTGCTGGGGCAGTGCGGGAGGGACGGGTGCTGCAGGGGGGCGCCCTCGGCGGCGAGCAGGCTGAGGCAACTGTTCCGGCGGTTGGGTGGAGGCAGCAGCTGACCGCCGTGGCAGTATATGGCTAATAGCCTCATACTGCTTCTGGACGGCTGAGACTGTTGGGCGCAGCTTTCAACCATGGCGCCAAATAGCCCTTCCTGGGATATGGGGGCGTCGAGGATCCGGGTCCACTCGGCGTCCCGCATATTGGCCAGGTTGAGCCAAAGACGTCTCTCCTGGACCACAGCTGTGGACATCATCTGGCCCAGGGAGTGTGCGGCCACCTTCATCGCCCGGAGGGCGAGGTCGGTGGTGGCATGCATCTCATGTGTGAGCCCTGGGTCAGCGCTTCCCTCGTGCATGTCGCACAGCACCTTAGCCTGGTAGGCCTGACAGGTAGCCATGGCATGCAAAGAGGCGGCGGCCTGCCCCACGGCTCTGTAGGTCTTTGCCACCAAGGATGATGTGAATCTACAGGCCTTGGAGGGGTGCTTTGGATCACCACGCCAGGTTGAAGCACCCTGCGGACACAGTTGCATCACAACAGAGCGTTCAACTGCCATTTAGCCGCGGCCCCCATCAAGGACAGAGAAGGCAGAGGAAATCACTGAATGGTCGCGGGAAGACAACAGGGACTTCCAGGACCACGTGACCTCCTCATGCACTTCCAGGAAGAAAGGTATTAGGGGCGTGGTCTGACGGGTGTCAGAACGCGCCACTCCCAAAAACCAATCGTCCACCCGCGAGCGCTCAGACACCAAACGAAACACGCGGGGCAGCGGGTGCTGGTCCTGGTGTTGCTGTCTGAATGCATGGCAGGAACGGTGCGCTAGAAGGGGGTGTGGGCCGAGGCATGAGCGTCGGAGCTTGGTTCCACACAGTCACCCTCAGGTCACCCTGGCCACCAGCCAAAGTGCCGCCTCGCGTGGAGACCGCAGATTGGGGTGTGGCAGAGGGGACTGAAAAGGACGCACCACGTGTGAGCTCTTTTGTGAGAGGAAAACCTTGCAGTCGATGCCGAAGTGCCCAGGGAAACGCACACCAGCTGTATGCAGACCACTGCACAGATCAGCAGGCAGGAAGTATGCAATCGCTGGAACGCGCTGCAACACCAACACCGACTGGAAGGCTGCTTGTCTCGAAGAAGCTGACAAAATTAACTCAGAAGGCTTTGCGGAGTGAAGAGTAGGTACTCTTGGCTCCGAAGCAGAAACATAATGCGATGTGCCTGCATACTTCCTTATATACCCACACGTTGGGGCGGAGTTACGCATGCAAATATCGCATGCCCATGGCATTGGCACTGCCATTGGGTGCTTTCTTAGATCTCGAAGATGATAGGCTTCTAAGCAAAACCCCCATTCGTCAGTCACTGACATTACTCTGAGTGACTGAACGAAGGGGAACTGAACATACATAGTCAGGACCTATAGATATTTTTTCTTTAAATTGTTCATCACAGTCTCTTTCCTTTTGATCTGCCGAGTTACAGCATTTCTCATTTTAATAGTACTGGCAAAAGTAATATAATTTTTATATTTTTCTATGTTGTAATCAATCACCATAGCCTTGTGAATTTCATTTTCATTATATTTTTGAATACTGTATTTTTTGACACATTCCGTGTGCTTTGTTTTCTTTGTATTTCTCAACACTAGTGTTTGACAGAATCCCTGTGTGCTTCGTTTTTGTATTTCTCAACACTGTAGTGTTTGACAGTCCCTGTGTGCTTTGTTTTCTTTGTATTTCTCAACACTAGTGTTTGACAGAATCCCTGTGTGCTTCGTTTTTGTATTTCTCAACACTGTAGTGTTTGACAGTCCCTGTGTGCTTCGTTTTCTTTGTATTTCTCAATACAGTAGTGTTTGACAGAATCCCTGTGTGCTTCGTTTTCTTTGTATTTCTCAACACTGTAGTGTTTGACAGAATCCCTGTGAGCTTTGTTTCTTTGTATTTCTCAACACTGTAGTGTTTGACAGATTCTTTATGTGCTTTATTTGTACTATACTTAGTGAGGCTAAATTTTTTCACAGCCTCACAAATGCAAATCATTTGACTTGTATATCTATGCTACATTGTTTTACTTTTTCTTGATACTGTTCATTTTGTTTGTACTTTTCGATGCCAAATTTAATTTTTCTCTCTTTGTATATTTCATCCTCATGATATATTTTCTTTGCTTCCGTTTGTTTGCCCTCTTTTAAGTCATGACTGCTCCTGTATAGGACTTTCTATAAAGCGTACGTGGGTCTGAGATAGCATTTAATGATGCATAAAACATTGAAACTTCAAACGTTGATTTACAAATAGAACCACAGCCACCATCTTTTCTTTTTACACATACAACAACTTCATAATGACAGCTATTGACATGTTTCAAGTAAATCCCCTTGTATTGACAGCTCTGTCTATGTGATGAGACATTTAAGGCTGATATTTATGCCATTTCTCTTGACTGTATGTAAATATACACTCACCTAAAGGATTATTAGGAACACCTGTTCAATTTCTCATTAATGCAATTATCTAATCAACCAATCACATGGCAGTTGCTTCAATGCATTTAGGGGTGTGGTCCTGGTCAAGACAATCTCCTGAACTCCAAACTGAATGTCAGAAAGGGAAAGAAAGGTGATTTAAGCAATTTTGAGCGTGGAATGGTTGTTGGTGCCAGACGGGCCGGTCTGAGTATTCCACAATCTGCTCAGTTACTGGGATTTTCACGCACAACCATTTCTAGGGTTTACAAAGAATGGTGTGAAAAGGGAAAAACATCCAGTATGCGGCAGTCCTGTGGGCAAAAATGCCTTGTTGATGCTAGAGGTCAGAGGAGAATGGGCCGACTGATTCAAGCTGATAGAAGAGCAACTTTGACTGAAATAACCACTTGTTTTACAACCAAGGTATGCAGCAAAGCATTTGTGAAGCCACAACACGCACAACCTTGAGGCGGATGGGCTACAACAGCAGAAGACCCCACCGGGTACCACTTATCTCCACTACAAATAGGAAAAAGAGGCTACAATTTGCACAAGCTCACCAAAATTGGACAGTTGAAGACTGGAAAAATGTTGCCTGGTCTGATGAGTCTCGATTTCTGTTGAGACATTCAGATGGTAGAGTCAGAATTTGGCGTAAACAGAATGAGAACATGGATCCATCATGCCTTGTTACCACTGTGCAGGCTGGTGGTGGTGGTGTAATGGTGTGGGGGATGTTCTTGGCACACTTTAGGCTCCTTAGTGTCAATTGGGCATTGTTTAAATGCCACGGCCTACCTGAGCATTGTTTCTGACCATGTCCATCCCTTTATGACCACCATGTACCCATTCTCTGATGGCTACTTCCAGCAGGATAATGCACCATGTCACAAAGCTTGAATATTTTCAAATTGGTTTCTTGAACATGACAATGAGTTCACTGTACTAAAATGGCCCCCACAGTCACCAGATCTCAACCCAATAGAGCATCTTTGGGATGTGGTGGAACAGGAGCTTCGTGCCCTGGATGTGCATCCCACAAATCTCCATCAACTGCAAGATGCTATCCTATAAAATGGGCCAACATTTCCAAAGAATGCTTTCAGCACCTTGTTGAATC
Organism: Paracanthobrama guichenoti; assembly: GCA_018749465.1. NCBI lineage: Eukaryota > Metazoa > Chordata > Actinopteri > Cypriniformes > Gobionidae > Paracanthobrama > Paracanthobrama guichenoti. The sequence goes on along the minus strand of CM031959.1, from coordinate 16,339,097 downwards.
AATGCCACGTAGAATTAAGGCAGTTCTGAAGGCGAAAGGGGGTCAAACACAGTATTAGTATGGTGTTCCTAATAATCCTTTAGGTGAGTGTCTACACCAATTAAATCACTGGCAGCTTGTATTTCCATCTCTGTTGCCCAAGTTCCAACATATTTCATTCTTGAAGTATCAATGTACTTAGCAACAGAAATCTGTCCTTGTCTAAGATATTAAATGCACCTTCCTTCATTCTGCAGTATGTGTGTTACCACAGCACATCTCAATTTTCTGTGTTCTCATTCACTTCCACTAACAGCATAAACTAGTGCTCTGAATAAGCAGTTACCATCACCCACAGTATCTTTGGTCTCACAAGGTTCAGCCATTCCAACGATCTCATTTGGATCATTTGGATCTTTTACAGCATGTACAATGTTCAGCTTCAAACAAATACTTTTTTGTTGCTGTACTGTTAATGGATTAAACTGAAAAGAAACACTGTCAGTTTGGGAAATAAGCTCAACATCAGCTATATTTTAATTTCTTAGGCATTCAGAAGGCATTCCGGTTTTCTTTTGTGTACAGGTTTCATTCACAGGCATTTCATCTATGTTTATGACATTAGTCAAAGAGTGACTGCAACCAACATTCATTTGCGATTTCACACCTTTACTCACTTTTTCTGCTTCAGTATTTTCCTCCGTCATTGGATGGCATATCAACAAATCTTGCATACTGTCCTTGTCATTCATATTTGCATTAACCCCAGTTACCTCAAATGGAAGATTATTTGCATTTAGGGACAAACCAAGTTTCCTGAAATTAATGGGCAAGCACTTGATGCTGGAATAGAAAGCCACTACACTCTTACCACCAGCTGCACATGTTCCATCATGGTGTCGTGAATGTGAATCAATTACAGCATACCATGAACCTTCTCTGACAGCTTCACATATGTTTAGGTTAATAATTACCAAACATGCATCAAACCTCTGGAATGCTCGAGTTACTGCTTCATCAATTGACATGGCAAAGCCTTGCAGGCCTTCATGATAATGATCAATGCCAAACAAACCAGTGAATGAATCTGTATTTTTTTACATAGTGTACAACACATATGAGTACAAAGAAAAGAAAACCAGACAAAACAAAACTTAAAAAAAAAAAAAAATGCGGGGAGTCTAACATAAGCAAGGCATAATCATTGATTCAATGGATATTACAGTGAGAACAATAATAGTACACTTTTCAGATTTGAGGAAATCCACAAAGGGCTGCCATACAGTTTGGAATTGGTGATGAGATTTGGACTCTATGGAAAGTATCCTCTCCAGCTGTATGACCAGAAACAGTTCATGCAACCAAAATTTGAAACATGGAGAGTCTGAGAATTTCTAGTTTAAACGTTTTTTTTTTTTTTTTTTTTTTTTTTTCGCAAAAGTCATACCCATCACTAAAGATTGTTGCTGAGAGTATGGAATGGTTTAATATCGCAGAAGATCTGAGAATTGCAAGACCATGGTCTGGCTTAATCTTCTTTTGAAAAACTTTTGGAAAAAAATCAAATATGGCAGTCAAAAAATTTAGCAGTCTTGAATCCTTTTGAGACTTTCACTCCAAGTTTCATCAAACACTTCTTCATCAAAGTCTTTAGCCCAGGCTTCTTTTATATAATTTATATCCACAAGCAGTATACCCAAGATAAATACCCAAGATAAAGCCCTGGCATTTGCTGCCCAATAGTAATATTTAAACACTGGGAGCCCTAGGCCTCCCATCTGGGTGGGTTTCTGTAAATGCGTTTTTACCATGACCATGATCCTTATAAAGAATATTAAGAAGGAGATGAAAATTGCAGAAGAAAAAAAACAACCTGTTATAAACCCGGTTTGGTCTGGGTGTACTATTGTTGAGAGATGTTTTCCAAACCTGTTTGCTAACACTTTTGTTATCAACTTCTGATCAAAGTTAAGAAGTGATATAGGTCTATAATTGGCTGGGTTAGTCGCATCTTTTCCCTTCTTTAATATAACACAAATATTGGCCTCATATGGTGAATTAGGGAGTCTGCCATTTTCATATGAGTCGTTGATCATTCTCAATAGGTAAGGTGGAAAATAGGTTTTAAAGAGAAGGCTTTATAAAATTCACATCCAAAGCCATCTGGACCTGGTGCTTTGCCAGATGGAAAAGACTTAATGGCCTCAGAAATGTCAGTTTCAGAAAATGAGCGTTCTAGGTCTTCTTTTGCAATTTTATCTAATTGGGAAAAGAAAAAAAAAATCAAAATCCTCTTGACTGACTTTGCATCTTGAGGAATAAAGATCAGAGTAAAAATCCCTAAAAGACTCGTTAATTTCTTCTGGATTGGTTACAGTCTCATCTGTTTTAGACTTAATTTGATGAATTGTTTGCTTTGCTTGCTCACCTCTAACTGTCTCTCTAACAAAGTTTCTGGCTTATCACCTAATTGACTCTTCGCTAAGTTCCGCCCTCCTTAGTTACTGTTGCTATGCCTGTCAAGCTTTCATGCCTGTTACAGTATGTATGCAGACATTCCCCAGGAAATATTAAGTAATTTTTGGCGAACAGGGGAAATATCTGGGAGAGACAGACAAAAGGGACTGCAGTATGCATTCGAGGGATATATCCACGACTTAATATGCACCCTTAAAATTATTTAATACAAATTTAAGCTAAAGCCCACAGGTCCCAGCGCAAGCAGCAGCCACCTCATATGCTGACCATTCAAATGGGAAACACACAAATTGAGGAACAGCTATGTTCATGCACAGCAGGGTAAGTAAAATGAGAAAATAATCTAATAATTATAAATCAAACAGTTCTGCACAATCCGTATGCACAACGTTTCAGCATGTTTCCCTCGCACAAAGCTTGACAGATCTTCCGCGCCTAGTTACGGTTGCTAAGCCACGATTGGCCTGTTTTCGGGCGTGGCTTAGCGAAGGGTCAATTCAAAGTGTTTTTGTTTCAGTTTAAGTAAGGGATTCTCAATTCTTTTGCCTAAAATCGAATTATATTCAGTATTTTATTGTAATCTTCTTGTAATCCGGAGTTTCTATATTCCTTTTCTAATGTTGTAAGTAAATCTTCGATTATTAAAAACCTGCTATTACTGTGTTTCTTCATAGCAGATTCGAAAGCAATAATATGACCCCTCATAACTGCCTTAAGGGTATCCCATAAAGTTGAATCAAAGACTTGAACGTTGTCATTTATTCATAAAAAAATCATCCAGTTTAGCATTAATACATTTTTCAAAAGCTGGGTTTTTAAGTAGATAAGGATTTAATCACCAATAATAACTTTGTCGTGGCAGGATTTTATTAAACTGAAGCAAGATAGGACTATGGTCTGATATTTACATTTATGCATTTGGCAGACGCTTTTATCCAAAGCGACGTATAGTGCATTCAAAGTACACATTTTTACATTTTGTCAGTTCTTGCTTTCCCTGGGAATCGAAGAACTGCTCTTATTGTTTGAGCTACAGGAAAGCTTCATACCTGATATCAACCTGTTGTGGTACTATGTATCAGTTATTCTGTTTATCAGTTCAGAATAACCAAAAAACGGTCAATCCTAGTATAAGACTTATGAACGTGACTAAAATGAGTATTCCCTATCTGTTGGGTGTTGCCTGATATACCTGGGATATCCAATTCGCCCTCAGTTTATGTTCTTGTCCCACAGCTATATGTGTTTCCTGAAGAAATAAGATGTCTGCTTTCAAGTACTTGAGATAGGTAAACACTTTGCCTCTTTTAATGGGGTGGCCAAGCCCTTTAACATTCCAAGATACCAAAGTTAAAGTAGGATTTACTCTATTAGTTTGGTCGTTCCCTTTCATTTATCACTTTTATCTGTATAGTTTATTGAAAAACTAGTTATTCAGCATGTGTGTGTGTCAGGCAGCTCAGAAACTTGTATGTAGCCTCGAACAGGATTATTGATTTTCCCTGCATCTCCCATGGCACTATACAGGGCATCTCCATGCATCAGAACAGCATTCAGGTCTCTAGTAGTCCATCTCAACACATTTTTAACCTTGCACATCAAGATTGCAGTTAAACTATTTGTAGCACATCGCTTGCTCTTATTGGGACCAAAACGAAAATGACCTTGATGGAAAGAGCCTCTAATGTTGCATGTATGTGGAGATAAATCAGAAACAGCTTTGATGGTTATTTCAGTCTCGTTGGTGGTAGAATCAGATGAAGATTCAGGTACAATTGCAGAAAATGAATTGTCAATCATAGTTGTCAAATGATTTTCAAGACTTTCCATTGGCTTTTCAAAGTTTAGGCTCTTGTTTGTACTCTTGTTTTTAGACCCGTTGTGCTATACACAACGTTCACATATTTCTGCCAATTTTTTAAGAGGTGGCAGAACCTCTTCCGCCGTCCTCTTCTTACACACACACACACACACACACACACACACACACACACACACACACACACACACAAATTAAATAACATTACTTCATTGTAATTCACAAACAATTCACTTAAAAATTTTAAAAACATTAATTAGTGTTAGTTTATATTAAAACATTTAAATATGCAGATCAAATAAATACAAGCATTAGGTTTAATTGATTGTGAAATGTATTAATGATTAAACATTGTGTTGTAGAGAATATAATGGAACTGCACTAAAACCATAGAAATTCAGCAATGTTCTGAAATCACATAAATAACTGTACATCTGAAAACACTTCTCAAAGCAAAAACATTTTACAATCCTGTTTTATTTGGTTATATTTATCTGGTATTTATTTGGTATACAAACATCTAGCGTTGCACGTTGTGGGAGCAGTGGCCCTGAATTTAGGCGAACTAATGACATTGTATTTTGATGTACCATAATAATACTTCACAATTGAAATCCTAACAATGTGCTTTCTATTAAAAATAATATTGTTAAACATTCACTTATACTATACACTTTTTGCTGTTACTATACAATACATCACAATATCAAACACAAAACAAAAACAAAGACAATATCTTACCTTAAATCGTGTTTCAGTGTTCTGCAACATGAAAGTGAAGAGATTAATAAAACATAAAAGCAATTACATTTAACTAAAATATCATACATACACTTCACAATCATAATAATCACATAAAAATAAAATATAAAAGACACTAAAAATATCTTCATTTGTGATCTAAATAAAGCTGGTCAATATGACCAAAATAAACCTTATTTCACAATAAGAGCAATTTCATTGCCCGGTAATGTCAATGTATATATTTTAATTTTCTAGATCTGAGCAAATTACAAACATTAAAAGTTAATTACAAACAATATTACAAAAAATGAAACATTACTTTGACTTTTTCAAGTTAAATCTAAAAATTGTATGCAACTAAATAAACCTTCACAAATTAAATAAAATAATACTCCTGTATGTATGAAATTAATATAAATTCATTCTTATTTAGGCTACTAAAGTTATTCTGTCAAAAGCAGCAACTTTTTTAACTTTGTGTAAAGGCAGACAACAGTGCAAATATTTTGGAGCTGTCACTTTAAGACCTCATACACCAATCTAGCTAACAGTTACTGATATACGTGCATTCTCAACCGTTTGTTCACTTGAAATAAACGACTATATTTACATGAATACTAGCCAAGACCTGTATTATGACAGCACTGTTTTTGTATTTGACCTTTCAAATTAAATATGTTGCAAAATTCGGGATCATGCGCTGATCATGATCATCACGAGCATTGACTTCTTTCCCACCTTAACTCATTTTAACAACGTCCCACGCTACAATACCATTCATGCAGGTTTCATTACTCATGTTCAAAACCATGTGC
>CM031959.1:16270762-16328262 GCA_018749465.1 Paracanthobrama guichenoti | reverse complement strand
AACCGGTGGGTTACAACCAATCCTGGACCTGCGCATCCTGAACCGTTCCCTTCACAGGCTTCCATTCAGGATGTTGACAGCGAAACACCTTTTTGAATGCGTTCGTCCAGCAGATTGGTTTGCAGCGATCGACCTGAAGGACGCCTACTTCCATATCTCCATTATTCCTCGTCACAGACCTTTTCTACGGTCTGCCTTCGAGGAGCGGGCATACCAGTACGTGGTCCTCCCATTCGGGCTAGCTCTGTCCCCTCGCGTCTTCACGAAGATTGTCGAGGCAGCCCTTGCGCCGCTAAGGCAGCATGGGGTTTGCATCCTGAACTACCTCGGCTCATACTGGGTCACTCTTGAGGGCAGGTGTTTTTAACACAGAGATTTAGTGCTCCTAAATCTAGACTTAGCCCGTCTGGGCCTTCGGGTCAACTGGGAAAAGAGCAAACTCTGCCCAGTGTAGAGGATCTCTTTTCTCTGTATGGAAATCGACTCGGTCGCCATGTGCGCGCAGCTTACGAGTGAGTGCGCGCAGTCACTGCTGACTTGCCTCCGTCAGATCGAGAGCAAGAGTGCGGTTCCACTGAAATTATTTCAGAGGCTCCTGGGGCATATGCCATCTGCAGCCGCGGTAACGTTGCTCAGATTGCTTCATATGAGACCGCTTCAGCACTGGCTTCGCGATCGAGTCCCGAGATGAGCATGGCAGTCGGGCACGCTCATCCCGTGGTCGAACCTCAGCTTTCTACGGGCCGGAGTGCCATTAGAACGAGTTTCCAGGCATATTGTTGTATCAACAGATGCCTCTGCCACGGGCTGGGGTGCCATATGCAATGGACATGCTGCTGCGGGCTCCTGGACAGGACCCCAGCGCCGCTTGCATGTCAATTGCCTCGAGTTGCTGGCAGTACGGTTCGCCCTGCACCGCTTCCGAGCCCTGCTCAAGGGTCAACGCATACTAGTCCGGTCAGACAACACAGCCACAGTAGCGTACATCAACCATCAGGGTGGTCTGCGCTCCCGCCGTATGTCTCAACTTGCCCGCCATCTTGTTCTATGGAGTCAGAAGCATCTGAGGTCCCTTCGTGTTATCCATGTCCCGGGAGTCCTGAACAGGCCAGCCGACGAGCTTTCTCGGTTTCAGCCAATATGCTTCCCAGTGTACCTTGGTATTCCTGTGATAAGTGGGAGTCCTTCGTCCGTACTAAGTCTTACGACAGGGAGCTCGCACTTACGCAGGGCACTGGAAGACAGCCGAGTGGCGACATTAGATTAGATTAGAACTGACGTTACTCGGAGTGACTGAACGAAAGGGAACATCTCAGTTACGTATGTAACCCTCGATCCCTGAGGAGGGAACAGAGACGTAACATCCCTCTGCCACTCCGCTGGAACGCTGGAACGGCCAGAGTTCAGTCTTGGCTCCTCAGCAGGTAACCATAATGCGATGTGCTTGCGCAGTTCCTTATATACCCACATGGTGGGGCGGAGTTACGCATGCAAATTCCGCATGGCATTGGCACTGCCATTGGGCACTTTCTTAGATCTCGAAGATGATAGGCTTCTAAGCGAAACCCCCATTCGTCAGTCACTGACGTTACGTCTCTGTTCCCTCCTCAGGGTTACATACGTAACTGAAACGTTTTCTTGTACAAAATTAAATATAAGTTAAATGTACGCTGTAAGACATGTAAAAAAGACAAGAGGCTTTGTGAAGCCTGCCTAACACAGAGTAACACATCACGTCTATGTCAGAGACTACAGTATTTAAAATAGCATATATGCATTAGTTATATTGTAAATTTAATTTACAGAGCAATCCCTACAAAGTTTTTAGGTTAACTATAGAAGAGATTACCGTGTGTTGCAACGGGGGGTGTGGCATCATGATGGTGGTTCTCCATCGTGATGTCGGTCAGCAATCACAATGGACTATATAGTCAAGTCAAGTCACCTTTATTTATATAGCGCTTTTAACAAGTCCAATTGTTTCAAAGCAGCTTCACATTGTTAACAGGAAAATAATGCAACAGAATTTGTACAGCCGTTCTGGTGAAACGGTGATGTTATCCAGCTAATTTCAAGTATCATATAGTGTCAATGCGGGCAGATCGGTAATATAGATGAAATTTAGGTGTCCCCAACTGAGCAAGCCAAAAGCCAAAGGCAACGGTGGCAAGGAACCAAAACTCCTTCAGGGTCAGAATGGAGAAAAAAACCTTGGGAGAAACCAGGCTCAGTCAGGGTGCCAGTTCTCCTCTGGCCGACGAACAAACAGTGTATGATTATAATTCTGGCAACATTGCAGGTCTTAATTCATATTAGGTAAATAGATATTCGTAAGATTATTTGAAAGATTGGAGTCGTCACGCAGGAGACGTGTTTAATGAGGATGTCGTGTCGATGCGGCATTTACGGGGGGAGTTTATTTGACATGCTCTCTGCAGACATTTCAGGGATGCGTTGGTCATGTCCAGGCGCAGGTCCACCATCTGATCTGGATACGGCCCGGATCCGGCTGACTGCAGTAAACCTCGGGATAAACAGAGAGACTAACATTAGTGTAGATGCCATTCTTCTTATGATGTAACGAGTACATCAGGTGTTATGGGAAGTGTTCCCGGTTCCGGCTGACCTAGTTAATGCAGCCTAACAATCATTTACTGATTTGAATAATAGAAATTGATAATGTTTTATGTGTAAGCCATAGTAAAGAGATGCGTTTTTAGTCTAGATTTAGACTGACAGAGTGTGTCTGCTTCCCGAACATCCTAACTTATGTAGTCCATCGGCACAACCCTAGTTGAGGTTTCCGCAGCCTCATGAGTAGAAATGTAAACAAATCAGCGCCGCTCACAGAGAAACTCAGTCATATACGAACCAGATCCCAGCTCGAAATCACATCAGAACCATAACGCATCTCACAGCAACAGTGTTACTGAATGATTCAGCGTTTTGAGTGAATTGGTTAAATCAAAGATTTAATTACCTGTTCATGACTGCCTCATTCCTGAACGAATCAGCCATTTGAACGAATTGACTCAATTGACTTTAAAACAATCTCATAACATTTAATGCAGTTGTAATTTTTCAGTGTAAATTATTGAATTTCATTGGTAACAGCCATATAGTTTCTTATTCTAATTTAATTTATCAAATTTAAGAATATAAAAAGAAAAGCTGAAGCATAGCCTATATTTAATATTAGGGGGAAAAAATGCCCTTTATAAAAGGTAAAAAATGTAAATATGTCAAAGCTGATTGAACACTGGTGAGAATATTGCTTCAAAATAATGATATTTAACTCTGCAGATCACCCTGATACATAACCAGAATTGTAAGTCAGAATGTAAACGGTGCCACAGATGGTAAGCACAATTACATTAACCCAAAAACTAACTTAATTAAAATGCCACAGCCCATACTGCTTTTTTTAAAATTATTAATTGTTAATGCAAGTACTTTTAATTCATAAAGTACATTTAAAATCTGATACATTTTACTTTAGTACAAGTAGAATTACCACAGTCACAACCCTACTTAAGTAAATGTCTCTGGTTATTTGTGCTTTAAGTATTGAGATTCAGTACTTCCTCCACCACTGCTTAGTTACTTGTATTCAAGCAAGTCACATATGGGCATATTCTGTGCAATGCGCTGCATTTAATAAAATCACAATGACTCACAAGTTAAGTATTTCTGCTAAATCTATTATAACTATTAACAATGACCCATGACTGACAAAAAAATATCACAAGATCAGGTGCACTTCTACTTACAAAAAGAAACATCAAAAGTTCTTTGAACAACATTTATTGGATTTTAATTCCAATAAAAGTAATTATTAACAGAACTTGACAAAGTGCTCTTTAATTATAAAAAAAATTAAACACTAAATGTAAATAGAACATTTAAAGAAAATACGTTTACAACGTGCTCAAGTCTCAAAAAAAAAAAAAAATCCATTTATAAATAACTAAATTTACCTATTAAAGAAAAGCTTAAAATATACTTAATTATATTTTTTTTTTTACTTTACACAATCACAAATTAAAGTATTACTTCAGCCAAAAATGAATTCTGTCATTTTAAGAACTCTCCTTAATGTCATTCCATACCTGCAAGACATTTCTTCATCTGTTGAACACAAATGAATATATTTTTTGATAATCTCAGAGGTATCTGAATTGCCTCAAGCCAGGAACATCATTAAACTTTTCAAGGCCAGAATGGTAGAAATGATCCAGTGTGGACTATTTTAACAATGTCTTTACTACCTTTCAGGCCTTGAAAAGTTTAATGATGTTCCTGGCCTCACAATTTACGCAAAACTGCAATGGAAACTTTCCACATTTACATGCCACTTGGTACAATTAAAAGTTGATCACTCTTTAAAGATGACACTGTTTGAAAAGATGACAGTTCTTTATTAAAGGACAAGAATGTATGTGAATACTCTATGCTAAACAAAGAAATGCCACAATTTATCAAGACTTTAAAACAGACAGGGGAGAAAAACACTCAGAAACATCTTGGCCACTCCCTTCAATTAAAAATAATGGCTAATGCAGTAGCTGGGATATATGTAAATCTACTAGAGATGCTAATTCTGGTTAAATGTTCTTGACCGACAACCGCCACTCATTATACGAATATTAACTGATAAAATATTAAATTAGCATTAAATAAAAATACAATGGCGAGTATCTGTGACCCATTAAAAACAAACAATTCTTTTTTGCAGGTTAATTTTACAGTGCAAACAGCAGCATGCAGAACAGCTCAACAACAAAACCTGGATTCACACCATCAAATTTGCACTTGCACTTCTGACAGAGAAAAACAGAATTAAATGTAAATAAAAAAGCGTAAAGTACGAATTATCAGAATAAAGTTTTCTTCATCAAATAAAAATAACAGTCTCTTCGCTCACTCATTCCGCTCACTCAACCCAAAATGCCCTTTGTGATATGCTGGCTTGAAAATATGTGAAGTGACATGAGAAGTAAGTAGTACTAATAGTAATTATTATTTTTACATAGTAATAGAGATAATAATACTAATACTAACTTTACTACTAATAATATACATTGCACTAAGGGTCGATGAGTTGCTGGGTTCATGAATATTAATCATGTTGTCAGCGTTCAGTTCAGCTCGACTTTTTTTAAAAATAGACTCATTTTCCAAATCCAGAAATCCACAGTTGAATTTTACCGTTTTACAGTCCATTCAGCCGATCTCCCGGGCTGTCGTTTGCACTTTTAGCATAGATCATTGAATCTGATTAAACTGTTTGCATCTCGCTCAAATGACCAAAGACTTTCAATATTTTTCCTATTTAAAACATCTCGGTTACGTATGTAACCCTCGTTCCCTGAAGGAGGGAACGGAGATGGCACGTCGGAGTACCGACGAATAGGAATCTCACTCGAGATCTACTTTGAGTGTAACTAAAACGAGCCAATGCACATTGGCATGCAATGATTGCACCAGGTGCTCATGCCACTCCGTGCGGGTATAAATGAGACACAGGTGATTGCATCAAATCAGCCTTTTGCTGAGGAGCCGAGTAGGTAGACAGGCATCCCAGCAGGGTACAGAGGACATGGCGACGGGACGTGGCGTCTCCGTTCCCTCCTTCAGGGAATGAGAGTTACATACATAACCAAGACGTTCCCATTCAGTCGGTCACTCTCGACATCACGTCGGTGTACCGACGAATAGGAATCCCTACCAAAGTGCCATGGCCTCTGCCCTCTTCCAGTGCCCTGTGTGAGCCACCTGAGCTCTCTTACCTGACAAGACGGGGCTCACACCAGGAAGTCCATCACTGCTGTTCCACATGACCTGCTCAGTGATTATTGGATAACACAGGGAAAGCGTGCCCTAGAGAAGGGGATGCTGCGGAGCCCACATCGTACCCCGAAGGAGTTATGTGGAGTACAATGCTGAGCCGTAGCCCGCAAGGGAGGAGGGGGCTCAGTCCCAGTGACAGGAAGGCTCTCCCAAGGGAAAGATACGGGCTTCCCGTAGGAACGACCGTGGAAGAATATATGGGATCCCTGCAGGGTCACGCATATAACGCCAGCCCATTACCGGTTCTCAAGGATTCAGCACCAAGGGGCCTGATGCCCGACGTTCCGCGACGTCCAGCACCGAGGGTGATGGAAGACTCACAGAGTTTGCTTCTGGAGAATAAGAGTGCCGGAGCGCAGCAAGCCGACAAGAGCTGGGGCCTCTCAGTGCTTCTACCCGTTTGAGGTGAGAACACAGACCGGCTCTACCAGTAGGCTATAGAATCTAGCGAACGTGTTGGGTGTCGCCCAGCCCGCAGCTCTACAGATGTCTGACAGCGAGGTGCCACGTGCCAGCGCCCAGGAGGATGCAACACTTCTAGTAGAGTGTGCTCGCACCCTGAGCGGACAGGGCACACCTTGTGCTTGGTAAGCCAAGGTGATGGCATCCACTATCCAGTGGGCCATCCTCTGCTTGGAGACAGCCTTTCCCTTCTGCTGGCCTCCGTGACAGACAAAGAGCGGATCTGAGGTTCTGAAGCTTTGAATTCTATCCACGTAGATCCACAGAGCGCGGACGGGACAGAGCAAAGCTAGGGCTGGGTCACCACCTGGTCGACCGAAAATGCCTGCAGGTCCCCTACCCTCTTGATGGAGGCCAATGCAGCCAACAGCAAAGTCTTCATAGACAGAATCTTTAGCTCTGCTGACTGCAAAGGCTCAAATGGGGCATTCTGAAGTGCTCAGAGCACCAGAGCAAGCTCCCAAGAGGGTATGGAGGGGGGTCGAGGAGGATTTAACCGTCTCGCCCCCCTAAGGAACCTGATGACCTGGTCAGGCTTCCCAACCGTCTTACCTTCTACGTGGTCGTGATAGGTGGATATTGCAGCAACATAGACCTTGAAAGGTGGAGGGTGACAGCCTACACTCCAACCCTTGTTGCAGGAAGGAAAGCACAGACGCGATCGAACATCTTTGGGGGTCCTCTCAGCAAGAAGAACACCACTCACTTCCACTTCAAGGCGTAAGCCTGTCTTGTAGATGGTGTTCATGCCGAAGTGATGGTGTTAACTACCTCTTGGGGTAAGTCACCTAGAACCTCCGTGTCCTGTCCAGGATCCAGATATGAATCTTGGGTGCCACAGGGTGCCCCGTCTCTGAGTCAGAAGGTCCTTCCTCAGAGGAATCGGCCAAGGAGGGGCTGTCGCGAGGAGCATGAGTTCTGGGAACCAGGTCCGGTTGGGCCAGTACGGCGCCACCAACAGGACCTGCTCCTCGTCCTCCCTGACCTTGCACAGAGTCTGTGCAAGTAGGCTCACTGGGGGAAATGCATATTTGCGCAGCCCCTGGGGCCAGCTGTGCGCAAGGGCATCCGTGCCGAGTGTACCCGCGGTCAGCAAATAGAACCACTGGCAGTGGGACGTTTCTGGGGAAGTAAACAGGTTGACCTGTGCCACCCCAAACTGTCTCCAGATCAGCTGAACCACCTGGGGGTGGAGTCGCCACTCCCCTGGGAGCGCAGCTCGTGAAAGCTCGTCGGCCACACGGTTGTGCACACCAGGGACATGAATGGCCCGAAGCGATCTCAGACACTTCTGACTCCAGAGGAGGAGATGGCGTGCAAGTTGCGGCATGCGACGGGAGCACAGACCACCTAGTCGTTTGATATACGCAACGGTCGCAGTGTTGTCCGTGCGGACCAGTACATCTTGGGCCCGTCCAAACCCCTGACACTGCATGCCCGTTGTACGTAGTTCCCCAGCCCATGGCAGAGGCATCCGTGAAAACCACAGTGTGCCTGAACACCTGTTACAGGGGCACTCCGGCCCAAAGGAACGAGGGGTCTGACCACGGACTGAAGGACTGGCGACAGGCCGGTGTGATTCTCACCCGGTGAGTGCCACGTTGCCACGCCCATCTTGGGACTCATATGAAGCAGGCCGAGCGGCGTTACTGCCGCCGCGGCTGCCATATGCCTCAGTAGCCTCTGAAACTGTTTCAGTGGAACCGCCATCCTGCCTTGAAACGTGTTCAGTGTTCAACTGGACACGCTCCTCTGTGAGGCGTGCTGTCTGCTCGACTGAATCCAACTCCATACCGAGAAAAGAGTTTGCTCTTTTCCCAGTTGACCCGAAGACCCAACTAGCTGAGGTGTCTGAGCACCAGGTCCCTGTGTTCGACCCTGTTGAAACTGCTCTTTCATTGAAAATTTGGAAACGGAACACAAGATTTTTCCTCCTGGCCCTCCTCCGGGGGATGGAGCTGTGCAGTCACCGTCTCCAGAAGAGCAGTCCTCCTCATCTCCTGGTCACCTGTCCCAGGGCCGCTTGCCCTTGGCCTTGCCATCCCTCTTGGTAGGCGCCTGGACGGGCGGGGCGGCCTGCTTGCGCCTGGCTCCACAACATCGCTTGGGTGGAGGCTGCTGCTGCGTTGCGGGAACGGAGGTAGACACAGGCGGCAGGACATCTGGAGAGGAGCCCCGAAGGATACGGATGATGCACACCTCGTGGATGGCCCACCGCGTTCCAATGGCAGCTCTACTGGCTGCGGAGTGCGAGAGGGATGAGGGTTCCCCGGGGGTTGGTTCCCTGGGGGAAACGTGCTCACCGTAACCCTCAAATCGCCCGGGCTACTGCCTGAAGTAACTCTCTGTGGAGGGTTAGATTGAGGCAGAGGCACAGGGGCTCCGCCCCTTGTGAGACGGAGCCTCGATCGCAACTCCGAGATGGTCATGCTCTCGCAGTGAGAACATGAGTCATCCACCAGTGCTGCCTCACCGTGCTGAACGCCCAAACACGAGATACAGATGACACGCTGATGACCATCCCTTGGTGACAGGTAAACACCGCATCCAGAGACACACAGATAGAATGTCATCTTGAAAAAGACGCAAGCTCTATCTGTGTAAGCTCTTTCAGAAAGATGCTCTCCTTGGTGCTGAAGCACGCAGGGGGAAGAGTCGCGGCAACACAGTCAGGGGATAGTGCAGCCTGACGTGCGCGCTCTCTCACACAAAGGCACTCTCTTACCAGCCGTAGGAACGGCTTTTCAGCACTCTCCACCTAGCGCACCGAACCAGCTTTGAGAACAGCCCTTGTGATTGTTCTGACAAACAACAAAGAGAGATGATCGAAAAACCACACGACCTGATGCTGTGCCGTCACACCAACACCGACTGAAGAGATCGCTTCTGAAAGGCGGCTTCCGTCTTCAGTCAGGACTGTGAAGTAAGGAGTGATATCTGGCGTTACCATCTACCACTTGGCTCCTCAGCAAAAGGCTGATTTGATGCAATCACCTGTGTCTATTTATACCCGCATGGTGTGGCATGAGCACCTGGTGCAATTATTGCATGCCAATGCGTATTGGCTCGTTTTAGTTACACTCGAAGTAGATTGGCTCTCGCGAGCGAGATTCCTATTCGTCGGTACTCCGACGTGGCGTCGAGAGTGACCAACTGAATGGGAACTTGACTCTTCTATAGTTACAACATATACTAAGAAAAATTGAAAAATTTTCTAGGCCAATATGGCTAGAAACTATTCTCTCATTCCTGCGTAATAATCAGGGAACTTTGCTGCTGTACATTGACCACACTGACCATTGGTGCAGCGGCGCAATGATATAATGATGCAGCGCCTGAAATAGGCTAACTTCCGTCAACATAATCAGCACAACAACCTGCTTGCACAGAGAGAGAGCTGGGGACTATTTTCAGGCACTGCGTAATATTGCACCTGCTGCACCCATGGTACGGCAGCAAAGTTCCTTGATTATTACACAGGAATGAGAGTATAGTTCCTAGCCATATCAGTCTACAAAATAGCAACTTTTCATTTTACGTCATTCTTAGTACACAATGTAACTACAGAAAAGTCAACTCTTGTCAACTCTTTGGCAATGTTTTTGAGCGAAATGCTAACAGTCTAATCAGATTCAATGATATATGCTAAGCTATGCTAAAAGTGCTACTGCCATACCCGGAGATCGGCTGAATGAATTCGAAAACAGTAAAACTCTTTACATTTAAAATAAAATAACATTTAAAATAAATAATATTATAATTCTGTGTAGTCTATAATACTATAGACACAGCCACTTGATGGAGAAATTTATTTGTAATTACTTTATAATTTTATTGGAGTCTTACACACATGCTGTACAGTTAATTGAGAGCCGTGCATTAATTTAAGTGGTGACAGATATTGGAAGTGGCTTGGTGCAGCGATTTTAATTGGAATGACAAAAAAGTGAGCATGTAAACGTGGCTATTGTTGCACACCGTTGCACACTGTTTCCAGGAAACATGTTCAACACGGATACTGTAGCAAAATGTTGCGCACCGATTTAAGATTGAATGTGACCCTGGAGAAAAACTGGCGATGAATTTATGGACCTTTATAATCAACTAAAACAATATAATAGTAATCATAGATACATGAAATGCGTATACCACAATTATTTATATTTATGTTTTCTAGAAATTGTACAGCTTGTGTAAATGTCTTTAATTAGCATTTTTTTTTTTTTTTTTTTTTTTTTTTTTTTTTAAGCAGATTTGTTACGAACACAGATGCAAATAACTTGATCCTGACACTTAAGAATCTATAATTAATACATTCCGATTGAAAGATTCAGTGGACTGTTTACATGAGATGTTATATAAACCGATCTAGTGTTTACATGTGCTGGCGCTTTCATCGCAATCACAATCATTTTGTGACATGCGCACACAGTTTGTCTGCCACATCAGAAACGTTGACGCTGTCCTCTCCAGCAGCTGGAATGTGTTCCCGGTTGCCATAGCAACTCTCAACAGCCATCATGACTTATATGGTTTTATAAAAGCTATTTATTTGTTGTAAAGTGTAAGAATCATCTCAGAAAAAGGCGCAGTGGAAGAAGAAAGTGCCTGGGACAAACGCTGTCAAGATGAGATGGTGTAGCCAGGCTATGTCTGTGTCATTATTCCAAAATTATCTTCATAACTTTTTACGAAATAAAGTTTAACAAATCGTTTTTAATAAATCGTAGGTTTAGAGTTAACAAATCCAGATAAATCCAACCCGGTTTAGATCAAGTTCAACGGTCTCTCAAAGCTTGGTATAAACATTCTCTGTCAACTCAGGTTTAATCCAGAGTTTGCGATTTAACTCTGAAGCGTGTACACCTGAAAGTGTGACACATGCGGCAAACAGCCAATCACAGTGTCCGTTTGACGGCGCAATAGTGAGTTTTATTTTCCCTTTTTATTTCTTTTGGGAAAGATTTAAAGTAAGTGTAGTTTTAATGTATTGCTGTTTGCTGTATTTGATTTGTGATTTGATTAATTTGCATGCGATTTTTCAGTGCTTGTTAGATAACAGTTTATGTCCACTTTATTGATATGTTTCTTTATTCTTATCTTCATATTGTCATAAATAGATCAGATCATGGAAAAGATGTGCCTGTTTTAAATTAGTTTGTCCTGGTTTGGGTTTGTAGGTTGTGTCTGCCATCTGAAAGCGCTCTGCTGTGGGATTGCTGCTTCAGACACTTCCTTCAGCTTCAACAACAGAAAATCCTCAGCACTGACCACATCATCCAGCTCTTTACTCCACTCCTGGTGCCAAACAATGCCACCTACACTGACAAGGTATCGCTGTCACCTGCTTTCTGCTTCACAGCTATCTCCCAAACTCAGCCCTGATATTTTTAATACTACAGGAATTCTTGACACAGGCCTTTTATATAAAGTTGTCTACAGCCACAAAACAAATTTGTGAGTTAATTTTGAGTTAAAGATGGTGTTAATTTTGTTTTTTTTTTTTTTTTTTGTCTTATTGTCAAATGTACTTTTTAGTTTTTATTGTTCGTAGTCCTGTTTTTTAGTCAAGTTTTAGAGCCAGATTTACTAAACACTGCAAATAAGCATGAGAGTGCAATTCCAAAAAATCATCGATGAGAGTGAAAAGTTCATCACCAGATCTACTGATGACATGCCATATGGTCATTTCCATAATGACCAACCACCTACCAAGAGAAGCACAAATTAGTGTCTGGTTTAAGACATGCTTTTTTTGAGTGGTAAATAATGGCACAAATACCAGTAAATTGAAATTAAATTAAATAATCATCTCCCATACATTTTGCTTCTGTAAGGGAAACTCCTACAAATGCATATGCAATAAGGTCAGCCACAAAAATAACTGTCCATGCCTTTTCAGCGCTAATCTTTCATGTCTTTAGTCAATCCTGACAGTAGTCTTTTAACCACAAAAAAGACTTTGCACTGGGTTTGACACAAGCTGTTAGTAAATCTGGCCTTTAGTCGACTAAATGTCCCAGCATTTTAGTCTAGTTTTAGTCAATGAAAACGTCATCATGTTGTCAGGTTGAATTCTGACACGGTAAACATATTATTCGGAATCTGAATGGCATGGTCTTATGGTTATAGAAAATATCAGGGAATTTTAAAACCTTGATTTCCAGGTCTGCAAAAATCATGATTGCTATTTTTTAAATGGTCAGTGCCAATTTTTTGTTTTTTGTTTTTTTGTTTTGGGTTTTGCTCTAAAATATTTAATTGGCCAGAAATTACTAATTGTCAGTGTATCACCAGATCTACTGACGACATGCAAATTAAAGAACACAAATTAGTGTCTGGTTTAAGACATGCTTTTTTTGAGCAGTAAATAATGGCACAAATACCAGTAAATTGAAATTAAATATTTAAATACTCTCCTCCCATAAATTTTGCGTCTGTAAGGGAAACTCCTACCAATGCATATGCAATAAGGTCAGCCACAAAAATAACCCTGTCCATGCCTTTTCAGCGCTAATCTTTCATATCTTTAGTCAATCCTGACAGTAATTTTTTTTAACCCCAAAGTGGGTTTGCGTTGACACAAGCTGTTAGTAAATCTGGCCTTTAGTCGACTAAATTTCTTAGCATTTTAGTCTATTTTTAGTCATTGAAAAAGCTGCATAATAGTTAAATTAATAATCAAGGTTATTCTCTCAAAATTATAATCACGATTGTTGTCATTTGACAATTTTTGTCATCCGAATGATTGCACTTTAACCTATAAGCACAAATCAAGAGGATGTCGACTCATATGCATGGTTCACTTTACCTCATCTACTTTCCTGATTTACTATAGGCTATTTATCAAATAAATTAACACACTCTCTACATTATGGAAACTGGTAAAACAAAGGTTAAGTAAAACCAGTAGGACTGTCTTTATAAGTTATCATTTAAAATCAATTTTTACTTCTGGAACCCGACTGTTGCATACCATTGAGCCCATTTCATTATGGAATGTATGGAACTGCCATCATGAAGTGCCAGTATGATGCTGATAACAGGGCTATGATTACGAGGATTACACTAATGCTATTGCAACCAGGCATGAATGTTTTCACAACAAACTTTAAAAACACGATTGATTGATTGATTGATTGATTGATTGATTGATTGATTGATTGATTGATTGATTGATTGATTGATTGATATCATTATTGTCATTATTTCATAATTAGTTCTAATTTGAGTAAGATACCATTTGTCTAATTTTTTTTTTTTTTTTTTTTTTTTTACTTTAGAAATGCTGAAACTGCCATTAAAGGTTCAGTGAGTCATTTCCCATAAAACCACTTTTTAATGTTTGGTGGAGTATATGAAAACATTATTATCCTGGAATATGGAATAATTACGAGGAAGGAATGTAGAATATGATGCACCTGGTCCAGTAAAATGACCTCATCCTGTAAATGTAGATGGGCTTTGAAAACAGTCTTTCCTTGTGGTGGACCTGCCATAAATTCCAGCTTTATAAAGTTCTCTACTTTTATGTTAAAACGAGGTCATGGTGGTTATACTCTCATGTTGTTATGAGACTCTGTCATATATATATATATATATATATATATATATATATATATATATATATATATATATATATATATATATATATATATATATATATATATTTGACATCTGACCTCCATTCCCATTCCTTGTCATTTGTTACAGTTTCTCGTTATACCCCAGTTTTTTTTTTTTTTTTTTTTATAACCCATGTAGTGACTATAACCCATGTAGAGTGAACTTCATTTCATAGTTGTGGTTTACATATGTTTTCGTGCATATTTCTGTTATTTTGTCTAACATTTTATGTTTTAGCCTCATGTAGAGGAACTGAATTCTTATCTGGATCTGACCTGATGACCACTGACAATCTAATTGCCAGTTTGAAGTGTATGAGTTTTAATATCTAGCTGATCTATCGAGATCAGTAATATTAGCATTTTGTAATATTGCTGAATGCCAGTTTTGATAAGATAAAAGAGAGTTTTTATTTTCCTGGCTTAATTCAGTCACTGGATTCCATCATGCAGTTCATTGCTTGCAGTATCATCCCTTTGATTTTGTATTATTTTTATGTAAAAAGAGCAGTGAGTGATCATCAGGCTCCAATAGAATCTGCAGATTTTCTAAATTTTTTTTTTTTTCTGTTTTTTTTTTTTACTGATTTTTGCTGGAAATTGTTTTGAATTCTGGAGATTTGTAAATTTGAAATAGGCATCAAATGTGCTCAGCAGTACTGCCAAAATATATAATGAACACACACTGGGTGCTGATTCTACATGGGAATATTTACAAATAAACAAAATCAAAATGTAGTCGGGTTGAATTCTGACACGGTAAACATATTAATCGGAATCTGAATGACATGGTCTTATGGAAATATCAGGGAGTTTTAAAACCATGATTTCCAGGTCTACAAAAATCATGGATTGCTATTTTTTTAAATGGTCAGTGCCATTTTTTGTTAGGTTTTGCTCTAAAATATTTGATTGGCTAGAAATAACTAATTGTCAGTGTAATGTTTATAAAATGTTTTAAGAAGTAATCATGGATAACTGGAAAAAATGGTGGAAAATTCAAAAGGTGTTAGAACCCTGAAATTAAGATAAGTCGTCTCTTTGTCATCCAGGCAGGAGAGCTGTTGAAGAGGCTTCTGACCCACAAATCTGAGACCCATCAGCCGTCAGAAAGTGAACTCTCATCTTCTTGCAGCCTGCCCTCCCTTCTGGATGACAGTGTGGAAATCAAGCCTGCCAGGCCTTCAGGAAAAAAAATTCAAACCGTTGGAACACAAGGTAATACGCTTGTTTTCATTTCAGCTGGCATTTGCAAATTCTGCTTATCGCAAATATCTGTTGTTCCAGGTTCAAATGAATAGCCTGTAATCCATGTATTACTGAGCAGTTTAAATACACACAGATGTTAAGAGCCGTGCTCGGCCAGACAGAACAGATCAATGAGAGGAACTGAGAGTGACGCCCCAATACCAGGCGAACCGCATTAATGGCTCATTTTCAGTGGCAAAGCAGAGAAACATCAGCTCGGTGGCTCCGTTCTGATGAAGGAAGAGGGGACCTTGAGTACTCGCAGGATGCCAGAGCTGTGACCCTCATGAGAATACACTTTTGCCCAAATCTCATTTCTGACAAAGCCAGCCAGCTTTCATTCTCCCTTTAAACCTGTCTCAATCAGTCCTGCTGTTCAGATTCGAAAAGCTCCCCACCCCCCCTTCCCAGATCTCTCTCTCTCTCTCTCTCTCTCTCTCTCTTTATTTTCTTTTCTTTTCTTTTCTCCTCTGTCTCACTCTTCCACCATCTCTCTGAGCTGCGCTTTCCTTCTCTTTTCTTTGTTTCAGGAATTCAAAGTGGTGAAGAGGACAGTGCCGACCAAAGCCCAGTGGAAAGTATTCCTATTAGAGGTAAAAAGGCAGATCGAAGAAGCGCCCGTTCGGGAGTTCTTCTGTGTCTGTTTTGTCTTTCTCCTCACGCAGTAGATAATGGGGGTCCCTTTTTTTCCCCAACTGGATAGCTGTGAAAGGATGATCAAGGTGAATCAGAGGTCAAAGTCCCACCTGAAGAGTGGAACAGTTCCTCTAATTATCGGCAGAGAAAACAAACCCATCTCTTTTCTTCTGCCCTAGGTATGGGTGAAACTGAGATTCTCAGAGCGCATAATGCGGAGGTTTAATTGTCCGCCGGCCGGGTTGGGGGTGCCGCACAAGATCTGTCATTGGTTCTCATTATCTGCTAAACAATGCCAGCCAGAGGCGGACTTGAAAAGACTGGATGTCAAGGCATCCTTTGAAAAGCCTCGGGTAGCAAGTCCCAGCGCCAGCTCAGAAATGTAAAACTATCCATTATTCCACTTGGCTATCTGATTTCAAACTGTGCCTTTCATGCGCAGGGCTAGCCCAAGAGCGCCACGGAGAGAGAAGTCCAGCTTCTCACTGCAACTAATCAAAGGCATTATGGTAGTAGAAAACCGCCTCTGCTGTCCCTGGCTGCTTATGAGCTGTTTACAGGCGGCTAATGAAGACTGCATTGAGTTCTGTTGCCTTTCGTATTACATCACTTTGCAATCATCTGTGGAAACGTCGTCCGAACGTTGGCCTTCCGCCGTCCATGTCGGTAAAGCGCCATTGCGCACAATATTGTTTTATGTATATGGCAAACAAAAAGGATTTCTTTAGATGCTCTTTTTTATTTGTATTTATTTTTATTTTTTTTACATGGCACTGAAGCCTATATTTTGCAGTCATTACACCGGGTGAAACGAGCAACAAACAACATGTTTATTGCAGCCATACAACAAATATCTAGATAATGAGATGCTGGAATGTATTTTGTCTTTGGGGCATATCCACTTTGCAATTTGTTTGTTTGCTTTCAGCATTTAAAACTGATGTATTTTTGTTTTCCAGGGCACGTTTCTTTCTCGTCGTTCGTTTTCAAAAAGTATTTTAAGCTTGAATGCTCGCTGGTTAAAGATCTCAATTTCGAAAGTTTATAGAACATGAAAGACAGTGTTTTAAATGGAATCCTACAAGATGCTGCAGCAACACAAAAGCCGGCGGATTCTTTTTTTTTTTTTTTGTAGACGGCAGCCTGTATGTGTGCGTCTGGATTAGATCAATAGTTTAGTGCTCACTCACTCTGTTTTTCACCTACTCTCTTTGCTCATCAGAGGCCTTAAAGAGCTGGTGTTGGTTCATCAAACATCAGGGCTCTGGAAAGTTGGAAGTTGAGGTCTTTAGCAAATATTTGACTAGCTGCTCTCGCATTTTTTTTTTTTTTTTTTTCTGTCTCTCTTTTCTATAGAGACCAAAGCATATCAGCTGCTTAAACAGTCCGTGGCACAAGAGGGGCACTGGAGTGACTCGGATGAGGATTCAGAGCCGTCAGGTAATGGGGTACAATAGCAAACATTCTAAAGTTTGACAAAGCATGTATGAGATGAGATGCTTTGTTCATTTGCATGGAAACATTTAAATGTTTTATATAAAATATAATTTATTTGGTTGAATCTTATTTAAATTCTTCTTAACATCACTACACTGTAAACACTGTAAAAATTAGAGGCAATCAGTTACATCAAAATTTTTAAGTTAAGAAGTTCAAAGTTTAAGTAAGCACAACTAGCTGATCTTTATTTTGTACTCATGCATTTTAATTGTTTTAACTTTAAATATTTAAGCTAACTCAAAACTCATACATTTCACTTAAAATGATCATGTAATATCAACTTAAATATTTTTTAATAGTGGAAACTTGACTAGCTTTAACTAGCTAGTTCAATAATAATAGCATTTACTCTTCCTTTCGAGTACCGTGACAAAGCATGCTGGGAAATATAAGTCCCAGCCCAGTTTCAGTTAAATTTATGTTTGTCTAAGTTAAAAGAAACTCAAAACAATTGAACAATTCGGATTATTTAAAATGTGTCAGTTTTGTGAACTCAAAAGAAAAATAAAGTTCTATATACTAATTAAACTTAAGTTGATTGAACTCATTTGTTTAATTTAAGTTTAAAACCAATTAATTATTTTGAGCGTTAAGGTTTACAGTGTATACTTGAATTTATAAATATTATTTTAATTGACTGGAGAGTTTGCAGGAAATTGTGCCACTTGTACCCAAAGTTTCAAGTTCATCCACCACCTCCCCACCTCAGGCCCAAAGTACCAGGGCCGTAAATACCATAGACATTTGGAGACAACTATAAAATAATGTTTTTTTTTGTTTGTTTGTTTTAAACAGCAGCAACAATTAGTAGCAGCAATTACCCCTAATTTTAAATCACATTTTAATTGTAAAAAAAAATTGTTTAAATAGCCCATTACCTTTCTCTTTCCAATTGTTTTGTGCAATGACCATTTAACCCAGTTACATTTAAAATATTTTGGAGAGCTATTCACTGTCAATATTATCTGTGTTTTAACAGAAAAATATATCATATTTATGATTACAAATTAACAAAGCTGTGTTCACGTCATGTGCATATACTGTTGTTTAAATGTCATAATAACGCACCCTTTTCCTTCTCTTTTTATTTAAATGATTAATTTGCTATGCAAAGACATCAACAAATTGAAGAGGTCTGAGGTGCTCGAAACTCTGTAAGACAAAATAGCCAGTAAGTACTCTCATAATTTATATATATATATATATATATATATATATATATATATATATAGATATATATATATATATATATATATATATATAGATATAGATAGATAGATAAAATCCTTATTTCCATTTGTCCTCTTTTAATAAAAAAGCAATGTGTGTTTGTCCTTGAAACACTCTTAGCATCATTAACAGAAGTTCACGTGGGAGGCATCAGTCAAGCTGTATTTTCATTCAGGGCTTCCTCTCTCATCATCGGCATTATTTGATTGCTTCAGTAAATCGGGACTTTGAATGATGAAAAAGGATCTTGAGGGTACATTGTTTAGGTTTTCACATCAACACAAGTTCACACAATCAGCTAAGACACGCAGCCCTCCCAGCAGTGCCTCTCCTCCATGAATCCATTAGGGCAGGTAATGGATGGGTAAACCTTGTGAAGAGTAATCGTCTCTGATTTCACATGCTTTTCAGAGCATCACGCTGACACAAGGGTCGAAAGTCTCTCTCCCTGTCTCTCCGTCTTTTTTTTTTCTCTCCTGCCCAGTCTTTCTGCCCACTCTTTGCCCGCCTCCCCTCGCGCTCTCTCAGCTAGTTTACACTATTTGCAGAGGAAAGGGTATAATGATTGCACTCTGACAGAGCTCTCTGATGGATGCCACAGTCTGCCCAATGAATGGCCTCATTAATAAACATAAGCCGTCTCTAGTGCGAGATGCTTCTGGATCATCCCAAAACCTGGTAGTCACACAGAGCTCCTGAGAGAAGAGAGACCGTTGTTTAAAGCTCACAGCAAAGAGGATGGTTAGCATCGCAGAATTTGCTTTGCTTTCAGGTAAAACATTTCGTGGAGCTTATTTTTTCTTCTTTTTTTGCCGTGTTGAAGAATTCCTCTTGCCAGTCACTTCTTGCGCTTTATTGCCTCTACAAGTACCCTGCACTCGAGCACCAGTAGAACACTACATGTGCTGTTCCCCCTCTCTCGCTCTCTCTTCTCCGTCACTTACTGCTGTCATTCTGTCACTGAGCCGATGGGCACATTAAAAGACCTTCTGCTTCAGACCAAAACTCACAAAAAATAGTAATAAAGCAAAATAAAATAAATCAAGTGCCTCTCTTTCTTAGCCATAATTATGATTTTGCGCTTAAGCCGGGACCGTAGCTGAAGAATCGGAGTTTAAAGCAGGCGCTTTGGTGCAAAAAATGCATTTATGGGCCTTTGTGCGCCTCCTCATTATGTGTGGGGCTGATTCATTAAGTAATTGGTTTGCAGTTGTTTACATGAGTATTAAGGCCCCCTATTCAGCAGTCTTTGAGAGATACATTGTGCAAATGTTGCATGTTATGAATGCCCAATGAGAGGCGGGGGGCCAGGCCTATTGGCCAAACACTGCGCTGGGCTGAAAAGACCAGAGAAAAGCGTCAGGCACTGCTTTGCATAGCAATGACTCGCCCATAATAAGCTTTCCAGATTAAATACATGCAGTCCATACAAGATGCAAAGAGATACTCTTAACACATTTATGTGTGTTCATTTCACTATTATAGCACTGAAGAGAATTGGGGTCTTTCATATCCACCCCCGTTTTTTTTTCTTAATTCCCTACCCTGTGCTCTCCTCTCGTCAGCTTGCCATTTTTACTGCTAAATACTTTTATGGAGCACAGCGTTTTATTGTATTATAATTCAGAGGCTGTGCGGACGGAGCGGGCGGTATTTGTTACGCCTGTGTGCTGCAGTGATTCAGGAAGGGGAGAGCTGCAATAAGCAGCTGCACTCCATGTAAAGACCTCTTGTTCCTGCGCTTTGTTTAAGGCTGCATGCCACAGCTTCCTCCTCTTCAGCGGCTATTGTGTCCTCGACTACTGCAGGCATGTAGCGCAGATCTCGCCCGCTCGCTGGATCTCAGTGTCCCGCTCTGTTGCTTTATGAAAAATAACAGGTTAGTTGTAACGGGTTAGCGCAACATCTTCACCAACATTTCTTCAATTTCTCACATCCTTGTTGATGAAAACATTTGTGCTTGTGTAACAGCAGCAGGAGGTTAATATGCAAGGGAAGCAGTTTTTGCATCGAGATACTATTATAGTATTATTTTATTTATTTATTATTATTATTTACTTTTTTTTTTTTTTTTTTTTTTTTTTTTTGTCATTTGTATTATTTGTATTTTTTAAAACGTCTACATTTTAGTTTAGTGCAGCAAGTTAAACTAAATGAAAATTAGAAATACTGCCTTGATTTTTGTTTTAGTTTCCGTTAACTAAAATATCCCTGTTACGTGTGTCTTCGGTTGTCTAGACTCTAGAGTGAATGGATGTGTGGGGTGGTGGTGGGTGGGACGGGGTAGCACTAAACAGCAATAGCCAGTGGGGGTCACTCTCTTTCTTTGTGCCTCTCTTCATCCGCCTGCTTTGTCTAACAAAAAAGAATATTCGCTGTACACATATCAACATTTATTTCATTAAGCCAATTTGTTTGTTTGTTTGTTTGTTTTTTGTTTTTTTTTCTTTACCAAGTTGAGGTCTTCATTTTTATTTTTTTATTTTTTTACTAAAATAATACAGGCCAGAAAAAATGCAGTGACCCAGTTCCCCTAGGGGAGCACATTTAAAATAAAAAGAACCCCCTGCAGTTCTGGCGGTTGGCCAGCAGACGGCACTCATAATTAGGCCTGCTGTGTGGTACCGTGACAGTGGCAGCTTGTGGCACATAGAGGGCGCTCTCTCTGCTGCTCTGAATCATTACCTCACTCCAGAGCTCTTGGCTCTTACAGGGGTCTAATCAATGCTAAATCAGTGCCGATGTGGGTCACAGCTGGGATGGGTGTAGGAGGTGCTACTGCTACCTTGCACAAACACTGATCCAAAGAGCATGTTCTATTAGCATAGCTGTGGAGGCGTATAGATGTTTATATTCATTTGCTATATTCTTATGATAGGTACAGGTATAGATCATACACATTGGTGTAGAAACAATTTTCCCTCAGAAATTGCTAGTAAATTTCGACAAATAATTACAAAGAATCGGCAAGTAACAAATTTAATTAAACATGAAATTTTGAAGTGGAATGACTGAAATAGTTTTTTTAATGTAAAACATACTTCAGTTTTATGTAGAACTTAAAGAAAATCTCAATTCATATAAGTGAATATCTGTAATATTTGACATGACAATGTCAAATTGTCAGAACTTATTATAATAATAATTCCAATAATCTTAATTTAAAACTTTGAAGAAATATCCAGTGTGTGTGTGTATATATATATTTAATTTACTAAATTTGTTCCCTTTATTATATCTAATACATATAAGTGAATATCTGTATAATGTTTGACATGACGACAGATGTGTATTTTTTCCTTTATAAACAGAATATTTCATATTACAATGATACACTTTCATCAAAGCTAATAGCAGAGCTGTAATCGTACGTGATCACAGGTATTATGAAAATAACTTTGCCCAGACAACAAATGCAGACTAACCGCAGTCTATTTACATGAAGCATATTACTGCATAGGATGCAGAGAGACGTCTTTTATTCATAGCTCAGATATCATAACAACAACCCACACACCCCATATATTAATGTATCAAATGCTTGCCTAAAAACGCACAGGGGCACTTTTCATCAAATATCGCAAATACATCCAAATGCTCAAAACAACGCGGAACAGAGGGAGAGCGGAAAAAGTAAACGTTGGAGCGGAGGGAAATAGAGAGAGGTTGCCGTCAAAGCAGTAATTTGCATCATTTTACACATTACATTCACCTCTGTGTATGAGACGCAGCCAAACAGTGGCCAGCCCAGTCTTACATATTCAGATTCGTTGCCTCAATTAAGTGAACCTCAGTGCAAGATGAACTGGCATAAATGTTTATGGAAATGGAATATTAGATTGGAGGGTCAGTGGCATTCACAGCTCTCTGTGATAATAGTGTCTTGAAATCAGACTCGTCACTGTCTGAAGTGGCCCAGTGGATAGAGCATTCCCATGGCAAGCAAGTTATATAAAAGAATAGCCCTATTTACGCACCCAAACATGTATTTATTATTGAGCTCATCATGACTAAAGGGGGTAAATTTTTGCTTTACCGTTCAGTGTTCGTAAAAGAGAAAGGCCTCCCGTATTTTCAGCTTTCAGAGAAAGGGAGATGGGAAATCGGACACAAGATGTTTGTTTGTTAGTTTATTCATTTTTCTAGTATTTAAATTTACATAAATCCTACAAAGCATTTTTTAAGCATAATTATTTGAATAATGCCTTTATTTGTCTAACTCTGTACAGCAATTCTTCTACTTTAATTTTATACACCAGGACATGACAACTTTTTGGAATAAATTTATACTTTTATTTAGAAAGGAGGCATTAAATTGATCAAAAGTGACAAATTATTTCCCTTTCAAATAAATTTAGAAATTTCTATTCATCAAGGAATTATGAAAAAAGTATTCTGATTTAAAATTTTAATATTTTACTATATTATTGTTTTTACTGTATTTTTGATCAAATAAATGCAGCTTTGGTGAGCATAAGAGACTTCTTTCAAAAATAAAATGTACCTAACGGTGGTGTATGTGAGAATAATGCACAGTCAGTCGATTTATTATGCAGCTGCTTGCCAAAGAAATAAATGGACATGAAATGTTAATCTGAGTTGAAGTTGCAAGAATTAAATCTACCAAAATTATATTGTCATAACTGAGCTTTTCAGAGAACCATGCAATAAATATTACTGTACACAGTGGTTCTCAGTTGATTTGGCCATGGGACCCACATTTTCCCATGGCCATTAAGCCGTGACCCACTTCTTTTTTTTTTATATATATATATATATATATATATATATATATATATATATATATATATATATATATATATATATATATATAAACAAGCAAATTTATTTCACAAAAATTACCATCCCACTTTACTTAAAGGGATAGTTCACCCAAAATGAAAATGCTGTCATTAATTCCTCACCTCTTCGCTCATCTTGGGAACACAAATGAAGATCTTTTGATGAAATCCGAGAGCTGACAGCTACACAACTACCACTTTCAAGGTCCAGAAAGGTAGTAAGAACATTGTTAAAATAGCCCATGTGACTCCAGTGGTTCAACCTTAATGTTATGAAGTGATGAGAATATTTTTTGTGTGCAAAAAACAAACAAAAATAACGACTTTATTCAACAATTTTGTTCTAGCCTGTGTCAGTCTCCTACGCAGTTTAGGCATTGGAAGCCACTACAGTCACAGTCATGTACAAAATAACACAAAGTGAAAATAATGGCATGTTGGGGTTACGCAAACAACAGTTACCATGGTGAAATAAAACATGGAAACTCATAATGAATAGAATGAACATCATACCTGCATGCAAATCCTTCCGAACTAACACACAACATACCAGCTACTTGATTTATTGGTACTTTACTTTTATTTCCTGACTTACTAATTATCAGCGTAACTACGACGTTATATGCTCGTAATTATTTTGCTCTTTGTATATAGTGAAGTGATATACAGCGAGCACTGCTGCATTTGCGTGTGCAGTTGAAGAGTGCGCACTGTGAGCACAGTATAACGCCTGACAGGACTTTTTATTTCGTAACAAGCTACGAAAATAACATTAGAATAATGACACTGACATGGATTCATGAAACAGTATGTGGACCGCTTGCAGAATCTCTGAAAATGTGAATAATTTTAACAAAATAAGAGAGATCATACAAAATGCATTTTTTTTAGTACTGTCCTGAATAATATATTTTACATGAAAAATGTTTAAATATAGTCCACAAGACAAAAAAATAGCTGAATTTATTAAAATGACCCGTACAAAAGTTTATGAAGCCTTTGATTCTCAATACTGTGTGTTGTTCCCTGATGATCCACGGCTGTTTTTTTATTGTGTGATGGTTGTTCTTGAGTCTCTTGTTTGTCCTGAGCAGTTAAACTGACCAACGTTCTTCAGAAAAATCCTCCAGGTCCTGCACATTCTTCAGATTTCCAGCATCTTCTGCATATTTGAACCCTCTCCAGCAGTGACTGTACGATTCTGAGATCCATCTTTTCACTCTGAGGACGATCGAGGGACTCAAACACAACTATTAAAAAAGGTTCAAACAGTCAGTGATGCTCCAGAAGGAAACACAATGCATTAAGAGCCGGCGAGGGGTGAACACTTCTGAACAGGAGGATGATGTCTAAATTTTTCTTATTTTGTTTCTTATTTTGTATTTTGTTTAAATCCCAAAATTGCCCATTGGCCTCTGCTTCATCACTCCATCTCCTCTCCACCAATCAGCTGGTGTGTGGTGGGCGTTCTGGTGCAACATGGCTGCCGTCGCATCATTCAGGTGGATGCTACACATTGGTGGTGGTTGAGGAGATCCCCCCCCTTCTATATGTAAAGCGCTGTATAAATGTAACAAATTATTATTATTATTATTAATATTATTATTTATTATGTTTTTCAAAATATCAGGATTTTTTTTATGTTTCTTTGACTGCACACTCCTCTACCCACCAGTTGAAAAACACTGCTATAACAAATATTATGCTACGCTAAAACATGTCTAATGCTCACCGTGTGTGTTTTGAATGTGCTGCCAATATGCTGTCTATGCAACACAAATACCACACCGCCAAGCATTGTCGATCATACTTAAAAAAAGATTGTGAACAAGAGAATGATTTCTGCTGCATTGTTGTGCTATGCAAGATTGCTCCCTAAATAGTCTGTTTCATCACCTTTCTTGGGTTTCGCGTCTCCTACAGTCATCAAAGTAACCTTCACGATTCTGTAAAAAGAACTCAGCCGCCAGTATCTGTTTCAGAAAGGTTTTTCATGGGTTTATGCCAGTCATGTCCCTTGACCCTGGGACTGAATACATCTCTGTGGTACTTTTTGTATTTGTCAACTGTAACTTTGATGCTCTGTCTTTCATAAGTTTGGCGTTGTATTCTTATTGAGTCAAAGGTGACTTATGTAACCTGTTCGTTCTGACTCTGACTCATAGCATCTGCATACATGCATCAATAGAGATCCTGAAATGTTGTGCCTTGTACAGAGATGTTCTGGAAACAAAAGAGCTAAGCTGAATTATGTGAGTGCCAACCTAATTGAGTTCAACTTACGTCTTTACTTTTCTTTTGGTCAGTGTCAAGGTTGAGCGTACGTGACTGAATTTGCTGTCGGGTCAGCGGGCCACATGTGAATACACATGCAATCGCTGTTTTAGCTATTCATCCAAATCCATCAAAGGGAAACAAAATATTCCTACCCTTGCTCCCAGAATCCTTTAAAGTACATTGACGTGAAAACAAAATCAATGATATGGATATATGAAGACATGGAGAGCGAGGATGAGGGTGAAGATGAAGACGTCATTGTTGAGGTCTGAATAGCCCTGTGCTGATGTAAATGAAGAAGGAAGCCTGTATGAAAAGTAGCGCGAGCTTTTGCATATGCATCAATGCAGATCAAAGGCTTGTCAGGGGTCATGCATTTACATAGAGATATCAGTGATGCTATGGGAACCCGGCAACCCAGAGCTCAGTCCACTTA
Organism: Paracanthobrama guichenoti; assembly: GCA_018749465.1. Classification (NCBI taxonomy): domain Eukaryota; kingdom Metazoa; phylum Chordata; class Actinopteri; order Cypriniformes; family Gobionidae; genus Paracanthobrama; species Paracanthobrama guichenoti. The sequence goes on along the minus strand of CM031959.1, from coordinate 16,302,196 downwards.
TGAATAGAGAGTCCTGACTGGGTCCTTCAGTGCCATTAGAAAAGAAGTCAAGGAAGTTTATTTGCCCGATCACCCCATCTGAGAACGGCCTTAGATGGGAAATTATGTTCTTCAGGGTTTGGTTAAAGACAATGTTTTGGTAAGAGATGATGGCTTCATAGAGCATGTTGTTGTCTGGTGTGGCTGAACTGATTCTTCAATTTATTTTATGTATTTATTTTTTTATTTTTTTTATCTCAAACACTGAGATTTTTATTGTATTTGTGTGTTTTCATTTTGTAAACTAAAATGTTGTTGTTCATAATTACAATAAGCCAGAAAATATGTAGTCTCACAATCTCGTTTTTCATTTCTCACAGGAAGAGTGCCAAAAGTAAAGCTTTCTCTGCTGTCCAGTCAAAGGGTAAGGCCACTGTACAAATTACTGAAATATGTGAAAAACGTGCAGCTGCCAGCACATCCCGTGGATATTTATCCTTTATTTTGATGCTTATGTTCCACATTCAGTACTTATTTACTACTTAGATTTACTGCACTACTTACATGCCAGGCAAAGGTTTGGAATAATCATGCTTCCCATGGCTGCATTTATTTAATCAAAACTACAGTAAAAACTGAAATGTTGTGAAATATTTTTACAATTTTAAGAACTCTTTTCTATTTGAATTTATTTTAAAATGTAATTTGTTCCTGTGATCAAAGCTGAATTTTCAGCATCATTACGTCACATGATCTTCAGAAATCATTCTAATATGCTGATGTTCTGCTCATTTATCAATTATTTTGAATAGTTTGAAAACGTTTGCCACTTAATATTTTTTGTGGAAACCATGATACATTTTTTCAGAATTCTTTGGTGAATAGAAAGATCAAAAGAACGTTCATTTGAAATATAAATCTTTTTATAAATGTCATTATAAATGTCTTTACTGTCACTTTTACATTTAAAGCATCCTTGCTGAATAAAAGTATTAATTTCTTGTTTTATTGTTGTTGTTTTTTCCAAACAAAACTTTTGCTAAACAATGCTAGTGTATCATGGTTTCCACAAAAAAAAATATTAAGCAGCAAAACATTGATAATAATTATAAATGTTTCTTGAGCAGCAAATCATCATATGAGAATGATTTGTGAAGGATCATGTGACACTGAAGACTGGAGTAATGATGATGAATTCAGCTTTGATCACAGGAGTAAATTACATTTTAAAATATGCAAATAGAAGAAACATTCTTTTTAATCATAATAACATTTCACAATATTAATGTTTTACTGTATTTATGATCAAATAAATGCAGCCTTCGTGAGCATAAGAGACTTATTTCAAAAGAAAATCGTAAGTATTCTAAAATTTGGCCAGTATGTCACCATGTGTGTTTAGTTTAGTTTTTTTTAGTTTTTGTTTTTTTGGCCATAAAGTGTTTTTTGTCCCGGTGTCTCTGGAATGATTTACTTTTTGTTGCAGATCACTCAAATTCATTACATCCCCCTTACTACAACAGAATGTTAATGGTGTGCATTATATATATTTTTGATTGCAGCATTTTGGGGAGAATCAGACGACACCAATTCCGAGATCGAAATGGCCTTGCGTCCTCAGTCCTGCAACACCAGCAGCCATGACTTTGATGATTTTTATGATTGATGTTTCTTTTTTTCAGAGTTCACACCGTCACATTTTTTCCCCACTGAGCAGTTAATACGTTTGAAAGAGATGCCTTTATGCGATCGCAAAACAAACAGAAATCTTCACAGAGGAATGAGTGCGACATTCCGTGAAAACAAAAAAGAGCCATCCACTTTATTGTGGCCAAAGACTGTGGAGGGTTTTCAAAACATGTTGGTGTTAACCCTGCTTGAATCTCTTTAGCTGAACAACACTTGGACCTGGTTGAAATAGATTAAACTTGGTTTTTAAAGTGATTCCTTTGCACTGTGTTGAATATTACGCATTTTAGATGCTGCAGGTATCTGGCGCTGAGTTGGAGTGGAATGCTCTGAGTCAACTCCTATGAAAAGCCAGTGCACAATGGCCACTCTGCATGCTGCTAAAACACCTTTGAACTCCCTCAAGTACCCATGGCCCATTTAGGAGGACAAAATGCGTTGTGCTCATCTCAATATAGAAACAAATGCTCTCTGCATTTGCGCTGGTTTTCGTCAGCTGAACGCGACAGCGTCTCCCCGACTCTTTTACGCCGACGATATGCGCTGAGCAAAGCCCACTTCAGTTTTTAAAATGTGCTATTATTCATTTTCACACTGTATTCTCTGGTTGCTTTTTAAACACGTTGCATCACAGACATAGACATTACTGTACAAAAATAAGAGACGTGCTTGCTTCGATTCATTGTTACAAGTTTTTCTTTTTAATATACCCCTCTAATGGTTATTTTTAGACTCAGAATGATAGTTAAAATTACGGATAATTATGATTAGGCATCGAAAAGAGCACTGATCAAACACAGCAATATCATTACAGTAATAACGGTTATTTTTCCAAAACATCCAATCAGCGATAACGACTGTAACCCTTTTTCTAATGGAGCTGAAAATAACATTACATACTAAAATTGCTGTGCACGGATTTCCAGATCTGTTTCCCCAGCCATCAATAATCTACATCGCCCGTGACTGGGGACTGTCAATTTTGTCTGTGACTCCAAGTTCATGTGGTTTCATCATTGTGCTGGTATATTTAACATGCACACAGACATGTTATCCTGTAATGATACAAAACCTGCAGCATTCTATCCATCAGTATGATTCCATTAGTTAGCTTTTAAGTAAGTTTATGAGGCCGAACCTGCTAGAGTAGGACTCCACACTCATTAGCCGTAATGGCTGCAGCCAGCCTTGACCCGCACGCGTCAAAACGCGCCTGCATAATTTGGAGATTGCTAAAAAGCTCCCCTCACATAATATCTGTGTTAAGGATCATGTCAACAGATACTTGTGTGATGGAGGAAGCCGTGCGAGAGAGTTTCATTGTGCCGGCCCGTAACAACGCGATAAACACTTTTTAAAGGAACTGTCTTCCGAGCATCATCACACAGCCCACGGACGGGGTAATGGAGGAAAAAAAGTAAAACCTGGCTTGTGACTTGCAAATGATGTCACATCAAAACAGAGTGTTTTGATTCAAAATTGGCCATGCCCAGATTTCTTTTGCAAAAATATGTGTACTAAGCCGCTTTTATTAGCATGCATGAAGGTCTCCCAGCAGGGAAGGTCATTAAAGCATTCAGAGACATTCTCAATTGAAATGATCTGTCTGAATCTAATGGCGTATTGTGCCTGATTTCAAAGCTCAGTTTTGAAAATCCATTCATTTAATGAATGAGTCAAATCTACATGTTTAAGTCTTTTCGCATTTTACTAAGAAAGCCTGTTATTATCTAGCTGTTGTCCGTGCCATGCATGGTATGTGTGTGACAATGTCACTCCACAAAACTGCCATCTTTGGCAGAATGACAAAAATATATAAGTAGCCTAATATATTTTATTACTATTATGAATTGTTATGATTTTATTATTAATAATTGTATTAGTATTAACAGTTACAATAATAATTAGTAACATTTTATTTTAGTGTCCTTGTTACATGTACTTACTGTAATAATAACAGTAAATTATGAATAATTGCATGCAACTAACCTATAGTAGTACATGTTAATTAATATTACGCAGTACTTAAATGTATAATTACACTAGCAAGAACACCTTAAAATAAAGTGTAACCTTATCTTATTCTTAGCTTAAAAAAACAAAAACATTTTGTATATATACATACACAGTAATAAGATTATCCGGTTACACTTTATTTTAAGGTGTTCTTGCTACAGTTTAATTATACATTTAAGTACTGCGTAATATTAATTAACATGTACTACTATAGGGTTAGTTGCATGTAATTATGCATAATTACTATGGTAACTACATGTAACATAACAAGGACACTGTAAAATAAAGTGTTACAATTATTATTGTATTTAATAATAAAACACAATTATTAATAATAAAATCATAAATTCTATTTCTAATTATAATAAAATATATTATTATACATTTTGTCATTCTGCCAAAGATGGCAGTTTTGTGGAGTGACATTGTCACACACATACCATGCATGACAGCTAGATAATAACAGGCTTTCTTAATAAAAGACTTAAACATGTAGATTTGACTCATTCATTAAATGAATGGATTTTCCAAACTGAGCTTTGAAAGCAGGCACAATACACCATTAGATTCAGACAGTCCGTACACTTCATGCGTGTACTTAGAGTGCACATATGTAAGAAAGTACTGGTTAATATAAGGTAACTACATGGGTTAAGGTTAGGGGTAGGATCAGGGTTAGTACTTTGTTATTATTACCCAGTTATTGTAACAACTATAATAAGTACACGGGAACAGAACTGTAAAATAAAGTGCTGTCATATAGACACGGCTGAACTCTTTCAAAAACGTATTTTATCACATATTAACATGATTTTTGGTCAAGGTCTGTTATCATACAGTTCCACTAATTTACAATTGTAAACTGTCAGCATGTTCAACTGGAGCCTTTTTAAGTGGCTAAATTGTTAGCATCACTGGGCACCTAAGCTAAACTTGTATTCTGCCGGTGAAGAATACATTATGCAGCAAAGGCCAGGCATGTCTGTTTTTGTTTTTGGAACAGTCTCAGACAATAAAAGAAAGGAAGACCTAGATGAAAGCAAGTAGGGAAGTTAAACACTCTCATTAACAATGATATGCCAGCATTGTGCTATTTGCATATTGCATGTTTGTGTAATTTATTCACGCTTATTCGACAAGTTGAAGTTTCAAGTGTGTCCCTTCCACTCTCCCCCTATCCACTTTTATTTTTATCAGGGAATAATGATTTAAAACAAGGTCATTTGATCTTCTGTTTCAATAGACCTTAATGAAATATTCATTTACTCGCCTGTGGTTTCTCTGACAGTGTTTCTGAGGATGTTCAGTGAAGACACAAAGGCCGAGCTTTTCATCATTCAAACCCATGTTTCACGTTTTGATTCATACAGATATAGATAATTAAACCTTCTTTTACTTAGAAACATACAGTTAATCTAACATGAGGGTTTATAGGTGTCTAAGCAAAACCATTTTATAATATGCAAATAGGATTTGTGGGTTGGGGGAATGTGGGCTGCGCATAATATTGAATCTTTTTCTTAGGACTGTAAAGACTAAATGTACTGTATTAGTACTGATGTAGTAGTGTTGTGTCTGTTCTAATATATCTAATACGTGAACAATCATTAGTGCAATATGAATGTCCTGATCTCAATGAAATCACTTTGTGTTTTTTACAGCAGATTTCTTGGACCATTTTGCATATTGTGGCATGTTTCTGCAGAGGAAATATCAATCTATCAGCCATTTCCCAATGCGCAGGTCATTTTATGCAGCTTATTGAGTAAATGTTTTCATGAAAAGTGACATTCAACGCATTCAGAGTGTATATTGTTCACCAAGTCTGCATGACCTTGGCATTGACATAGTATCAAGTTTGAGCATTCCAAAATATATTTCAATATTTATCGCTTCTTTATATTTTAAAGTTTTTTTAATTACTTTGGAACTTTTTTCACAAGAGGAACACTTGGAAACCTTCTGTACAAAAATCCACACTGATCATGTTTGAAACAACTTGTCGTTCATTCAAAACCTGCTTTTCCTTTCACAAAACAAGAGACATGTTTCAGATTGTCCTTAGAGGTGCAGAATGAAAAATGTCACAGTGCTGTAATGTACAGCCATCATGGGTTAAACACTTACATAAGCAAACTGACATAAATTCCATGATTAATGACATGCAATTTAAAATGTTTAAAATAATGCAATGTCCTTCACAGCCTGCAGCCTACATGTTATCTTGATCAAATGTTCTTCCAGTGTAACTGAATTGGTACTGCATCTGACCTTTTGACCTTTGGGTGAGTTAGAGTAATTTGTAAGCCTTTGTTTATTTTGTAGCATTCTGTGAAATTATGACATTCTCCTGCGTTCACACAAACAAACACACTTTGAATTAAGGTGGGGCGATAAAACGATAACGATATGTATCGCGATAGACATGTAATCGATATCAATAAAAAATGCATTCGATAAACCGTTTTCAATCTTTTTTTTTTTTTCTTTTTTTTTCGTCGGAAGAAACCAGAGGTTGTGAAGCAAGTTTGGTTACATGAACAATGGCATTCTCTCTCTCTGGTAACCTAGGGATATTGGGGGTCTTTCTGACCAACTTGTTGATGACCAAAAGAAAATGCCTTACTGGCTTCACACTATGAGCAAAAACATTCATATGAGGCAACAGTAAGCTGTAGTGCTAGACGTCAAGCCACAAGATGAGCTATGTAGAGGAGAACATATAGCATTGTGGGCAGATCCATAGCAGAGGAACTCTCAGCATCACTCAAGACCATTGGGCCCTTCCATCTAATGCACAAAATCAAATTATAATTAACCACATTTAAGTTGGAGCAGCAAGTCCCTCCTTATAGGTTTCCTGTGATCTCTGCCTCTTTTTTTCTGCTTCATGCCCATGGAGTAATTAATATGGTAAGACATCATGTTCGGTGAATTCCTTTGAGATGGGTTTGCTAAAGCTGTTAAAGCCGAGAGGCTGAATTAGTATTCATACAGATTTTCTCTCTACTAGTCCGCTCTCCCATTGGGAGCGAGGGCTAGATTGGGTAGACAGACAACGTTCATCCTTGATTATGTGAGCGGAATGCCACCCGGCTGCACGAGTGGAGCGGGAAAAAGGCCGTTCCTTGGGCAGCAAATCAATTTCTGTGATCTGCTAAATGGAACAGCAACAGTGTGGTACTTTAACCCCACACATCAGGGCACGGAAATAAATAAATAAAGGTGTGCGCTGAGTTAGGATGATTACTGCCCATTACCTATAGTCTGGGTTTCTCCATCGGTTACGAACCATTTAGAGTGAAATTTTACATATGCCATGATTGTGCAGTGGCATTAATGTACTGGTCATATCTCAATTAGTGTGAACTCCAAATCCAGCTATTATTCAGAACTAAAATGGCCAGCCAGGTTTATTTTTGCTGATAATTTGCTGATAATTGGCATCACTCAGTAACGCAATATATACTGTATAGCAAATCCCAACTTCTCAGTCTTTTATTTTGCCACAAAATGTAACTATATTATCACCCGCCACTTTATTTTAAGTTGGATGTATAAGTATGTCCAACTATACTTGTGTTGGGTGATATACACCACATGGCAAACCTCAATCGCCTGATTTTCTTAGGGAAATGTACCTATATTATCACCCAGCTCTTATACAATTATGTCCAGCTTTATACAGTATACTCGTGTAGGCCACTATATAGCAAATCTCAAATGCTTGATTGCTTGTATAGCTGCGAAAATTAAATTATATTATCGCCCAGCTCTCAGCTAAGTGCAACTATAAGGCATGAAGATATTAACATATTATAGACATCAACATAATGCTTTGAAACAATGTGTCTTGTGAAAAGCGCTTTACAAAACATTTTGTACTTGACTAAATATATTGTTGAGATACTATGTCGCCTAATTCACGCTCAGCCACTATGTTCTCTTATGTTCCTCGTTCAGCTTAAGTGTATTTGCTGCACATGCATTCCGTCAAATGGTTTCGAAGCCAGATGTGAATGTTTCCAACATGTTTTGAGGGCTTTCTTCGCTCTGGATTTGTTGTGCGCCCTCTGCTACCTGCTCCCGTCCAAGGGTGACCCTGCCCTCTTGTTAAGTAGCCTAGATTGTGAGCTTTCACTTCCTATTGGATAATTAACCCAAAGCTGAGTCTTATTACAGCTGTCTGGCAATCTGGCACGAGGTAATTCACTGCTCCCTGAATGCAGGGCCAAAGCGCTGGCACCTTATGCTCCATGATTGAAGACAATCTCCTGAGATGAACAGAATTAATCATAAAGGAAAACTAGTTTTTCTTGTGTCCCGTTGGCGTACGCAACTATTGACTCTTCGCTCCACAGCTCTGCACGCAAACAGCGCAGAGGGCTCAAAAGGGGTCACCTCTCGCATTCACCCATCACTTGCATCCTGTACGCGGATGTGAAGGTTCACATCATGTTTTTAACCTCTGCACTTCAAGCATACATGCGCAGTTCATAACCTGCCGTTACATCGGTAGCATTTCACTTCATTCTTCTTTGTCTGTCTTACCACTGGGAATACAAATGTTTATAGACTGAAGGGTGCAGACTCCATCTGGGAAAGCAGAAGTCACATTACGGTAATCTCTGCCGGGATTAAATCTGTTGTTCATGGAGATGTTAACAAAGGTGATAAAACAAGATTAGCCAAGACACACAGAGCGGGGATTGTGGAGTGTGTTCTTATTAGCATTCACTGTGCTCTGGAGAAGAGAGCACGCTCAACTCTCCTCACGGGGGGAACAGGGTTCAGCCATTAGCATGAATAGGAAATGCTAATTTAAAGCCTCAGACACCTGCTCCTCAGCAGCGGTCCTAGCTATGCGTAGTGAGAGCTTCTAGCTCAGATCAGTTGAGGAAGTGAAAATGTTTCATGAATATATAGGCCTATCAGGGACCACCATTGGGGAAGCTTCTTTCAAACCGTAGCTTCCCAAGCTACAAGCTAACAATCTGGGAAGCTTCTCTTTTGAAAAGTAGCTAGTTTCCAACAAAGCTAACTACACCGAAGCTATTTAAGTGTACAATATCTTGTTAACCATATAAAGCCTACTGCATAATATTTGATATGCAAATTTCTAAGTCCTCTAAATTATCAAGATGAGCAGAACTTTGCTGAAAACCTGTTGTACACAATCTACTACATGCCTTCTATCATCTGATTGATAGCTATACTTTCTTAGCAAGTAAAAGGCCTTTTAGTATATTTGTAAAAACGTCCCTCTTCAGCTTGTGGTTTACATGTCTTTTTGCTGTGAAATCTTTACTAGTTTTTACTACAAAAAGTAATCATAAGAATAACGTGTATATTGTATTAGTAATATTACAACATGAACACTTGTCACAAGTTGTGTTGTTGCAATCCAAGACACCTGACGCAAATATGAAATTCAAGGAGTCTGTAATTAACCAGGAGAACAGGAGAAATACACGATAATCGTAAACACACTAAATTATGATGATAACCGACAAAAGACACAGTTGGGGATACAGGACATAATCAGAAACCAAGGAAACCGAAACACGGGAACTAAAGAGAACAGAACAAAATATCAAAATAAGAGTCCTTCGAACAGAAAATAACTCTTACATTACTGGGCTGAAGCAACTTAGGGTTACTTGATTATCCATACATTATTTTTAGAAATGGTAAAATGTATCAAGTATGATTCACCAGGCTTTTGAGGAATGTTGTTTTACTTTCATCATTCTATTGCATTGCATTATATGTTTTGCTCCCATGTAGTCCTATCCAAAAAACAAAAAAACTTTCAGAGCTTCGATCATCAAGTCAAGTCAAGTCACCTTTATTTATATAGCGCTTTTTACAATGCCAATTGTTTCAAAGCAGCTTCAGTGTTAACAGGCTGTACAGCCGTTCTGGTGAAACGGTGATGTTATCCAGCTAATTTCAAGTATCATATAGTGTCAATGCGGGCAGATCGGTAATATAGATGAAATTTAGGTGTCCCCAACTGAGCGAGCCAAAAGCCAGAGGCAACGGTGGCAAGGAACCAAAACTCCTTCAGGGTCAGAATGGAGAAAAAAACCTTGGGAGAAACCAGACTCAGTCGGGGTGCCAGTTCTCCTCTGGCCGACGAACAAACAGTGTATGATTATAATTCTGGCAACATTACAGGTCTAAAGTCATATTAGGTAAATAGATATTCGTAAGATTGGTCGAAAGATTGGAGTCGTCATGCCGGAGACGGGTTTAATGAGGATGTCGTGTCGATACAGCATTTACAGGGGGAGTTTATTTGACACGCTCTCTGCAGACACTTCAGGTATGCGTTGGTCATGTCCAGGTGCAGGTCCACCATCTGATCTGGATGCTTAGAGCTAAATCCTGACTTACTGGGGCCCAGGTCAGGAAGCAGACAAACTGGCTAAACCGACCGCCTGCTAGCTGTCTCATGTCACCAGAATCCGATAAATCCCAACACATAGAGACTCTTTCTCCTAGATATTATCACATAGAGACTGTGTCTGTTCCCCGAATTAGTAAATACAAAAAATCATCAAGACCATTCAACAGTAAAAACTTAATTGATGTCCAACAAATAAACAACAAATCAAATCAAATCACCTTTATTTATATAGCGCTTTTAACAAGTCCAATTGTTTCAAAGCAGCTTCACATTGTTAACAGGAAAATAATGCAACAGAATTTGCAGAATTTGTACAGCCGTTCTGGTGAAACGGTGATGTTATCCAGCTAATTTCAAGTATCATATAGTGTCAATGCGGGCAGATCGGTAATATAGATGAAATTTAGGTGTCCCCAACTGAGCAAGCCAAAAGCCAGAGGCAACGGTGGCAAGAAACCAGATGGTGGCAAGGAACCACAGATATAATACAGATGATCAAATGACAAAGCTTGGGTTGCTGAATATTCTATCCCTTTCCCCAAAAGCACTTATTGTTAATGACAAGATTATTGTTATAAACACGAAAGGTATCTGAAAGGTAAAGGGGGAGGGGTTGCTGTAATTTATAATAATATCTTCAGTATTACTCAGAAGTCTAGTTTCAAATATAATTCTTTTGAAGTTTTGGTGCTTTATGTAGCATTATGTAGTGTAATTGATAAATCCCGTTTGACATTTGTGCTGGCTACTGTATACAGGCCACCAGGGCACAATACAGACTTTACCAAAGAATTTGCTGACTTTCTATCAGAGTTAGTACTGGCTGCAGATAAAGTCCTAATTGTTGGTGATTTTAATATCCATGTAGATAATGAAAAAGATGCATTGGGATTGGCATTTGGAGACATTCTAAACTCTATTGGAGTAAGGCAACACGTGTCAGGACCCACTCATCGCCTTAATCATACTTTAGACCTAATATTGTCACATGGAATAAATGTTGATACCGTTGAAATTCTGCAGCAGAGCGACGACATCTCAGATCATTATTTGCTAGGGTGGGGTAACGAAACCTGGTGCCAATATGGCACTGGTACCTAAATATCCGGTATGTACCGGACCGAATCAGAATGCAGATTTCGGCGCCTCATTTTGGTGCCACTTAAATTAAAACATGCTTTGGCGCTTTAACTGGCGCCGAGCCAGAGACAGACACGCTCAGCGCTCGTCACATATCACAACTATTCAGTGTTTATTTTAGTTTTCAGACAATGAAAACTAAAATACCTAAGTACTAGCAAAAACACACACTGATGTCTATGGAAGCGGCAATAACAATCCTTTCAGACAGTTATAATTTGACTTATTTATATCAAATACACATTATATAGTTAACTATAGTTTACTCTGTTCTTCTCCCAGTTCACTTCACTTACTTTCATGTATTTTGTGAGACATGATGTAAATCCTACAGATCCGATTCTCTGAGGCGCAAATTAACATGGCGGCGCCCATCGCACATTATAGATCAACTAACACACATTCACTTACACATATTTGATATAGTTAACACGTTTGTGTATTTTAAATAAAAAATCAAAAACAGAATAAAACCGATAGCCTACATCTATGATAAAGCGCTGTGGCTGCTGTGTGTCATGTGAGAAGCATGACGCGTCGCCATGGAAACAATAAGGCGACAGTTCTAAAATATTCAGCCAGAGAATATGGTCATATTTCTGCAAAATAATGCTGAACCTTGAAGATCGTTTGTAGCATACCAAGAATATTTTGCTGTTATTAGTACTGTAACTGTTATTTAGTGTTAAATTAGGCCTATTGTAGTTGGGTTAGGTTTAACTGTGAATTTAAGTGAATTTGTTGTTTGTATTTATTTATATTTATATAGTTTAGTATACTTTAAAGTTAATAAATTTATTTTTTAAAAAAGCCATTCTTTTTTAAAAAGCCATTCTTTATTGTCATCCACCATCGTTTTGTGGCTCTTTATTTTATTAAAAGTATCGGTTCAGGCACCGGTACCATTTTAAAAGTACCGGTTTGGCACCAGTATCGTAAAAAACCCAAACGATACCCTACTCCGTAAAAGGCCTTTTATTTAGAAAGGCTGCTTATTTCTCGACTCTCTTAGAAGAAAACAAACACAACCCTAGGTATTTATTTGATACAATGGCTAAATTAACCAAAAATAAAGCTTCTACTTCTGATGGTTGTAAACAGCACAGCAGTAATGACTTTATGAACTTCTTTATGTGTAAGATCGATAATATTAGGAAGAAAATTATAACCATGCAGCCGTCTACTATAGTGTCACATGAGACAGAGCATTGTAGTGTCACTGAGAAAAAATTACATTCATTCACTGCTATAGGAGAGGAAGAATTGGCTAAACTTGTTAAATCATCTAAATCAACAACATGTATGCTCGACCCTATACCGACTAGGCTATTAAAAGAGATGCTACCAGAGGTCATAGATCCTCTTCTTAATATCATTAACTCATCTTTGTCATTAGGATATGTACCAAAAACTTTTAAGTTGGCTATTATCAAACCACTTATTAAAAAACCTCAACTTGATCCTACAGAATTAGTCAATTATAGGCCGATCTCAAATCTACCCTTTCTGTCAAAAATACTAGAAAAGGCAGTGTCTTTACAATTATGTTCCTTTTTAGAAAGAAATGGTATCTGTGAGGATTTCCAGTCAGGATTTAGACTGTATCATAGTACTGAGACTGCTCTCATCAGAGTATCGACCACAACATTCTTTTGAATAGACTAGAAAATTACGTTGGCATTAGTGTAATTGCATTGGCGTGGTTTAAATCATACTTATCTGACCGTTATTAGTTTGTAGCAGTAAATGAAGAGATGTTGCACCGATCACAAGTTCAGTATGGAGTACCGCAGGGCTCAGTGCTAGGACCGTTGCTCTTCACCCTGTACATGCTACCACTGGGAGATATCATTAGGAAGCATGGCATTAGTTTTCACTGTTATGCTGACGATACTCAGCTCTATATTTCTTCACGCCCTGACGAAACTTACCAATTCACAAGATTAACGGAATGCATAGCTGTTATAAAAAAATTGGATGACCAGTAATTTCCTGCAACTTAATTCAGAAAAAAAATAATTTTTAATTATTGGACAAAAAAAACTCCACAAGTAGTAACCTAGAATACTGTCTAACACTTGATGGCTGCTCTGTCAAGTCCTCGTCGTCAGTAAGGAACCTGGGTGTGCTCTTTGATACCAATCTTTCATTTGAAAGCCACGTTTCTAGCATCTATAAAACTGCATTCTACCATCTTAAAAATATATCTAAATTACAGCACATCCTTTCAATGCAAAATGCTGAACAGTTAATTAATGCGTACATGACCTCAAGGCTAGATTATTGTAATGCTTTACTGGGTGGTTGCCCTGCTCGCTTAATAAACAAACTCCAGCTGGTCCAAAACACCGGTTCTGTCAACACTGCACTGGCTCCCTATTAAACATCGTATAAATTAAAAAATCTTGCTAATTACTTACAAAGCACTAAATGGTTTAGCTCCCCAGTACTTGAGCGAACTCTTAACACATTATACTCCACGTCTATTGTGGTCTCAAAACTCTGGCCAGTTGATAATCCCTAGAATATCAAAATCAACTGCAGGCGGTCGATCCTTTTCCTATTTAGCACCTAAAGTCTGGAACAGTCTTCCTAGCATTGTTCGGTGAAGCAGAATACACTCTGTCAGTTTAAATCTAGACAAAAAACGCATCTCTTTACTATGGCATACACATAGAACATTATCAATCTCTATTATTCAAATTAGTTAAATGATTGTTAGGCTGCATTAACTAGGTCAGCCAGAACCGGGAACACTTCCCATAACACCTGATGTACTCGTTACATCATAAGAAGAATGGCATCTACGCTAATGTTAGTCTCTCTGTTTATCCTGAGGTTTACTGCAGTCAGCCGGATCCGGGCCGTATCCAGATCAGATGGTGGACCTGCACCTGGACATGACCAATTTATCCCTGAAATGTCTGCAGAGAGCGTGTCAATTAAACTCCCCCTGTAAATGCTGCATCGACACGACATCTTCATTAAACCCGTCTTCGTCATGACGACTCCAATCTTTCAAACAATCTTACGAATATCTATTTACCTAATATGACTTAAAACCTGCAATGTTGCCAGAATTATAATCATACACTGTTTGTTCGTCGGCCAGAGGAGAACTGGCACCCTGACTGAGCCCAAGATTTTTTTCTCCATTCTGGCCCTGAAGGAGTTTTGGTTCCTTGCCACCGTTGCCTCTGGCTTTTGGCTTGCTCAGTTGGGGACACCTAAATTTCAACTACATTGCCGATCTGCCCGCATTGACACTATATGATACTTGAAATTAGCTGGATAACATCACTGTTTTCACCAGAGAGGCTGTACAGCCGAATCAAATTCTGTTGCATTATTTTCCTGTTAACACTGTAAAGCCGCTTTGAAACAACTGGACTTGTAAAAAGCGCTATATAAATAAAGGTGATTTGATACGGCCTGGATCCGGCTGACTGCAGTAAACCTCGGGATAAACTGTCAGGGACATAGGAGAAGGAAAGAACAGAGGATCCAAATGCAAGTAAAAATGTTTAATATCTCTAAAGTAACAAAAAGGTGGATAAACTGAAAGTCCATACAGAAAGAAAACAAAAGTAGTATCCAGAAGCTCAAGGTCCAGATGCAGGGAGAAACCGGCAAACAGGACCGCGGGACGGTGACGCAGGGACGCAATGGGGAAGCCGAAGCGGTGAAGATCCGAAACTGACGGTCCAGCAGTAAAACAGGCAGGCCAGGGAAAAACTTCCAACACCCACAGGGTTTCTGTAACGATCTGACAAACAGGTGAGTGAGAGAGGAGGTTAAATAGGGAGAGGTGATCAGGTGCAGCTGGTGGGTGAGATGATAAAGCAATCAGTGACCACGCCTCTAACACAACCATAGAGAGAATGAATCAATGAACCCATGAACCATGACAGTACCCCTCCCCCTAGGAGCGCCTCCTGGCGCTCCCAGGAGAACCTACCTGTCGATTAAAATCGTCGATCAGAGTGATCCAGTATGTCTCTAGCAGGAACCAAACTTCTCTCCTCCGGACCGTACACCTCCCAGTCGACCAAATACTGAAATCCGCGTCCCCTCCGTCTCGAGTCCAGAATACGGTTGACCGTATAGGTTGGTTCCCCATCTATGAGTCGTGGCGGGGGACGAACCGGGGCAGGCGGATTAATACGAGAATGAAATACGAGCTTTAATTTGGAGACATGAAATGCGGGATGAATCCTCCCGTACGCTGGAAGTAGTTTGAGGTGGACTGTCACTGGACTAATGATCTTGGTGACAGGGAATGGGCCGATAAATTTAGGAGCAAGCTTGTTACACACGGAGCGGAGAGGAATATTCTTGGATGAAAGCCACACCTTTTGACCAACGACGTAAACGGGAGGCTTAGACCGGTGGCGGTCGGCTTGGGCCTTGGTGCGTGCTCCCACCTGAAGCAAAGTCTCACTGGCTCTGCTCCAGGTGCGACGACACCCCTGGACAAAGGCATGAGCGAAGGGGACCGCGACTTCGGATTCCAGACTGGGAAAGATTGGTGGCTGGTAACCTACACTACACTCAAATGGCGAGAGGCCCGTGGACGGCACTGGCAACGAGTTATGTGCGTACTCAACCCATGAGAGTTGCTGGCTCCAGGAGGAAGGATTCTTGGATACCATACATCGTAATACTCTCAAGATCTTGGTTGGCTCGTTCAGTTTGACCATTGCTCTGGGGATGGAAACCCGAGGACAGACTTACAGTTGCTCCCAGTAATCTGCAAAATTCTCTCCAGAATTTGGAAATAAATTGGGGGCCCCTGTCGGAAACCACGTCTATCGGGAGGCCATGTATGCGAAAGATGTGATCTACAACCGCCACCACTGTCTCCTTAGCAGAGGGTAATTTAGGTAAGGGAATGAAATGAGCCGCCTTTGAGAACCGGTCCACAACGGTCAAAACGACCGTCTTGCCCTGGGAGGGCGGTAACGAAATCTAGCGCGATGTGGGACCAGGGTCTCGAAGGGACAGACAGCGGTTGGAGTAACCCATCTGGAGGGCGAATGGAGTTCTTACCAATGGCACAAACTGAACAAGCCAAAACAAACTCTCGAATGTCACGAGCCATGCCGGGCCACCAGAATCGTTGTTTAACCAAAAATCTGGTCCGATTAACTCCTGGATGACAAGCTACGTTGGAGCAATGACCCCATCGAACAATGTCGGAACGTAGACTCTCTGGTACAAATAATCGACTCGGTGGTCCCCCGGGCGGAGGCGTTACCCCTTCTAAGGCTGATCTTACCTTCGATTCGATCTCCCATGTGAGTGTGGAGACAATGAGTCTCTCCGGAAAAATGCACTCGGGAGTAGACGGGCGTTCGGAGAGCGGTCAAGAATGCGAGAAAGCATCAGGCTTGATGTTCTTAGAGCCCGGGCGGTACGAGAGAGAAAAATCAAAAGTCCGAAAAAAAGAGACCACCGAGCCTGCCTAGAATTGAGTCTTTTGGCAGATCTGATATATTCCAAATTCTTATGATCAGTCCAAACGATAAAAGGTACCCCCGACCCTTCTAGCCAATGACGCCACTCCTCCAACGCAAGTTTGACTGCTAACAACTCTCTGTTGCCAATGTCGTAGTTACGTTCGGCTGGCGATAGATGATGGGAATAAAATGCGCAAGGGTGCATCTTGTCATCCGAGGCAGAGCGCTGGGAAAGAACCGCTCCTACCCCCACCTCTGAAGCGTCGACCTCCACCACGAACTGGCGTGATAGATCAGGGGTAACGAGAATAGGAGCCAAAACGAAGCGGCTTTTGATCTTGGTAAATGCAGTTTCGGCTGCATCCGACCACCTGAACGCCGTTCGGGAAGAGGTCAAGGCTGTCAGAGGTGCGGCTAGTTGGCTGAAATTACGAATAAAACGTCGGTAAAAATTGGCAAACCCCAGAAACCTTTGTAGGGCCTTTACGGGAATCTGGACTTGGCCAATCCACCACAGCCTTAACCTTGTCGGGATCCATGCGCATTCCCTCGGATGAGATGATATACCCTAGGAAAGGAACCGACTGTGCGTGGAATGCGCATTTCTCCGCCTTGACAAAAAGACCATTTGCCAGCAACCTCTGGAGCACTTGTCTGACGTGCTGAACATGTTCCTGGAGAGGGCTCATGATCGAACTGCAGACTGACCGTGCTCTCCTCGGCGACCTCGTAGAATCCTCGGGCTTGGCTGGCACGTGAACGCTCCTCCTGCAGCTGCACTCTGGCGTCCACTCGCAGCGCCAAATCCATAAGTCCGTTAAGATCCTTTGGTAACTTGAGTGCGTAGATTTCTCTATGAACACGGTCAGCCAGCCCATGCAGGAAGATGTCCCACTGCGCTTCCTCGTTCCAGTTGCACTCCGCAGCCAAAGTCCGGAACTCGATCATGTAATCGGAGACGGAGCGATCGTTCTGGTGTAGGCAGGCAAGTTTCCGGGCCGCCTCGCGACCCGCGATCGCGCGGTCGAAAACTTGTGTCATCTCCTTGGATAGTTCCTGGAACGAGGAACAACACTGATGGTTATTAGCCCACACCGCCGTTCCCCAGCGGGCCGCCCGCCCGGATAGCAACGTCAGCACCAATGCGACCTTCGATGCCTCGGTGGAGAAGGTAATCGGCTGTAATGAAAAGTACACTGAACAACGAGTCAGAAATGATCTGCACAGATCGGGCTCGCCCGAATACCACTCGGGTGTGGGAATCCGCGGTTCCTGGTTGCTGTTGATAATCACTGGGGTGATTGGCGCAGTGGGTGGTGCAAGTTGTTGAATCCGGGTGGTGAGCTTGGACACCTGCGTCACTAACGTTTGTACAGCCCGTGCCATATTCCCTGCCTGTTCCTCTTGTCGTTCCATGCACTGATCGTTGGTGGTTAGGTAGCGTTGTAATTCTTGAACCCTCGTTGGATCCATGTTTATGGTCAGATCGTTCTGTAAGGGACGATAGGAGAAGGAAAGAACAGAGGATCCAAATGCAAGTAAAAATGTTTACTATCTCTAAAGTAACAAAAGGTGGATAAACTGAAAGTCCAGACAGAAAGAAAACAAAAGTAGTATCCAGAAGCTCAAAGTCCAGATGCAGGGAGAAACCGGCAAACAGGACCGCGGGACGGTGACACAGGGACGCAATGGGGAAGCCAAAGCGGTGAAGATCCAAAACTGACGGTCCAGCAGTAAACCAGGCAGGCCAGGGAAAAACTTCCAACACCCACAGGGTTTCTGTAACGATCTGACAAACAGGTGAGTGAGAGAGGAGGTTAAATAGGGAGAGGTGATCAGGTGCAGCTGGTGGGTGAGATGATAAAGCAATCAGTGACCACGCCTCCAACACAACCACACAAACATAGAGAGAATGAATCAATGAACCCATGAACCGTTACATAAACAGAGAGACTAAACATCAGCGTAGATGCCATTCTTCTTATGATGTGACGAGTACATCAGGTGTTATGGGAAGTGTTCCCGGTTCCGGCTGACCTAGTTAATGCAGCCTAACAATCATTTACTGATTTGAATAATATAAATTGATAATGTTCTATGTGTATGCCATAGTAAAGAGATGTGTTTTTAGTCTAGATTTAAAGAGTGTGTCTGCTTCCCGAACAATGCTAGGAAGACTGTTCCAGAGTTTAGACGCTAAATAGGAAAAGGATCGACCGCCTGCAGTTGATTTTGATATTCTAGGTATTATCAACTGGCCAGAGTTTTGAGATCGCAATAGACGTGATGGAGCATAATGCGTTAAGAGTTCACTCAGGTACTGGGGAGCTAAACCATTTAGTGCTTTGTAAGCAATTGGCAAGAATTTAAAATGTATACGATGTATAATAGGGATCACAAAATTAAGCATTTAAATATAATTTTACTAAGACATATTATTGGAAGATATAGTGATATCTGACGACTGAGTCAGAGCATCTCTAAAACTGCAGCTCTTGTGGGGTGTTCCCGGTCTGCAGTGGTCAGTATCTATCAAAAGTGCTCCAAGGAGGGAACAGTGGTAAACAGGTGACAGGGTCATGGGCGGCCAAGGCTCATTGATGCACATGGGGAGCGAAGGCTGGCCCGTGTGGTCCGATCAAACAGACGAGCTACTGTAGCTCAAATTGCTCAAAAACTTAATGCTGGTTCTGATAGAAAGGTGTCAGAATACACAGTGCATCACAGTTTGTTTTGCGTATTTGGCTGCATAGCCGCAGACCAGTCAGGGTGCCCATGCTGACCACAGTCCACCACCGAAAGAGACAACAGTGGGCACGTGAGCATCAGAACTGGACCACGGAGCAATGGAAGAAGGTGGCCTGCTCTGATGAATCACATTTTCTTTTACATCACGTGGATGGCCGGGTGCGTGTGCGTCGCTTACCTGGGGAACACATGGAACCAGGATGCACTATGGGAAGAAGGCAAGCCGGCAGAGGCAGTGTGATGCTTTGGACAATGTTCTGCTGGGAAACCTTGGGTCCTGCCATCCATTTGGATGTTAATTTGTCACGTACCACCTACCTAAGCATTGTTGCAGACCATGGACACCCTTTCATGGAAATGGTATTCCCTGGTGACTGTGGCCTTTTTCAGCAGGATAATGCTCCTGACACAAAGCAGAAATGGTTCAGGAATGGTTTGAGGAGCATTAGTTTGAGGTGTTAACTTGGCCTCCAAACTCCTCAGATCTCAATCAAATAGAGCAAACAAGTCCGATCCATGAAGGCCCCACCTTGCAACTTACAGGACTTAAAGGATCTGCTGCTAACATCTTGGTGCCAGATACCACAACACACCTTCAGGGGTCTAATGGTGTCCATGCCTCGATGGGTCAGGGCTGCTTTGGCAGCAAAAGGGGGACCAGCACAATATTAGGTCATAATGTTATGCCTGATTGGTGTGTGTATATATATCACCTAATGTACACTTAAATTTCAACTATATTATTGACCTGCCTGCATTGACACTATATGATAATTGAAATTAGCTGGATAACATCACCGTTTTCACCAGAACGGCTGTACAGCCGAATCAAATTCTGTTGCATTATTTTCCTGTTAACACTGAAGCTGCTTTGAAACAATTGGACAAAAAGCGTTATATACATAAAGGTGACTTGACTTGATGATCGAAGCTCTGAAGGTTTTTTTTTTTTTTTTGTTTTTCTTTGAGTTACATAATCAGATTACTTTTTCAAGTAACTAGTAAAGTAACACATTACTTTTAAATTTAAATTTTGAAACAAAATATCTGTTACTTTTGTTAACACTTTATATTACCATGTCATTGTTACATATGTTGCATGTACTTACCATAGTAATAACAGTAAATTATGCATAATTACATGCAACTAACGCTAAACCAAATCCTAAATCCTTACACTTTATGTATTCAATCTCTCTTTATTAACTGTAATGTCTTTGCTTCTGAGCTTTGATAATCCAATTTAACCATACGAATAAGTAAAAATTTCTTTAGTTAAACATTACATTTGTGTTTCTTTTGTTTTATTGCTGGAGTAAGAGGCTGTGTCCGAAATCACCCCTTATACCCTTAAAGTCCTCATGAAATCAAAATCGATCTTATTTACTTTGTTAGCACACATTACAGGTCTTAGGGTGAACAATTAATCTGTTTGCCATTTGGCAATCTTTAATCAAAATCGGAAAAATTACTTCCGGTCTGGAATGGCGTTCCCTTTCCGATGACGTCAGTTTGACGGCTTGGGTTTGAATATCCTTAAGCACTCCCCTCCAACCGTTAGTCTGCTATGAGTGAGAGATGGAGAGGAGGAGCGCTGAAGTTAAACCCTGCCCTCTGTTCAATATTCACTTGGAAATACGTCACATCACTGAAATAAAATCAGTTGCAACTTCTGGTTCACTGGGACTTTAAATAGGACACTATTTGAGGGGACAGCCATTTGTACCGGTGTCCAAAACCATAGTGGACGTTACTGAGTACAAACCGCTGCTCCAAGTGGGTACAAGATTTCAAGATAAATGTTTTCATTACTACTGGAGCTGCCAGTTTGCTACATTTTAAATGATTGTTAAACAGCAAGCACAAACGTTGCAAAAGCAACAGTCCTTTTGGTGCACGAAATTCCGAATTCGCTCACTCGTTTTCATTAACTCCTTCAAGTGGACTATATTAGTGGAGTAATGTAGGGAGTAGTAAATGAGGGTATAGGGGGCGATTTCGAACACACAAGAGTGTTGAACTTTCTTCTCCTGTGTCCTGTTCTTCTGCGATCCAAAATGGCAGCACAGATGGAAGGTTTGTTTGAGCTGCGCCCTCTACCGTACAGGCATGAATTATTTCATTTCACTTATAGTACATTTAACAAACAAACAAGCAAGCCCAGGTAACACATTACATAAAAGTAACCAAGTAATGCAATTAATTACTTTTAATTACTATGCAATATTGTAATGCATTATTTTTAAAATAAACTTTGCCCAATATACTGTATTTGTCCACATGTTCAATAAACTGTTCCAATTCAAATAATATATATTTTATTCTGATTATTATTTTGTCATATGGCTTTACAGGGTTAAATATGTTTTTTTGTTTTGTCTTTTTACCCAAAAAGTGCTTCTCTAGTACAAAAAAAGAATGCACTATTTATCATGTGTCATTGTTACAGTGTAATTACACAGTCTACTGAGTAAAATTAATTGACAACATGACAACATGTAATTTCTATGGAATTATGGTTTGGTTTAGGGGTGGTTGCTTGTAATTATGCATACTATATTGTTATTACTATAGTAAGTACATGTGTATAACAAGGGCACTAAAAAAAGTGTTAGATGAGGATATTTTAATGAATAAAATCTTAATTAGTGTGAAATTATCATGAAATCCTTAACGGATACAATTAGATTAAATACCAGTCAAAATCATAGTGATGAAAGCAACATTAACCTCATTATTTTGCTTTTACTATGACCCATCGCTAAAATGAATCAGACATCACAATGCTATTTGGGCACTATTTGACTTTCGATTATTTTCTCAGATTTCTCTGTTTTAAAGGTGTTAAACTGTGGCATAAAAAACAGCAATGAAGCATTATTCACGCTACACCATTAATGTTGAAAAAAGCTACTTTAAAAAACTGCCGAGCTACTGAAAAACGTTAAGTTAGTTAGCTACTTTTAGTGAGAACTTCCCCAAACTGCATCGGAATAAGTTGTGTTACAGTATGCAGCTTGTTAACTGCATGAGCAATTTGCAACACGTTCTCACACCCGTCACATGGTCAGGACCCTTCTGCGTCACTTTTTAATGTACAGGGTAGCCCTTTAGCTTCATATTTCCATGCAGAGGGCACTCCATTGCTTTCAATGAGAAACCTTTTGGGCATAGGAATGTTATTGTCATGATGAAATTATATATTGGGTTAATTTTATTTAACCAGCATAATTTTATTTACATTTATTTTATTTTTATTTAGACACGTTCGAACGCGTAACCCAACCCCATCCCTAAACCTACCCATTTGTGTATTATAGGATATAAAACACAGGATATAATAGGCAAATATGACTGCAGGCACAATTTATTCAAAAAGTACAAATATTACAAGTGTTCTTAGGCTAAAAGATTGATTTGTGTGAAGAAAATCCCCCAAAACGACCAGCGTCTCCATCCACCGAAGATCATGCGCACGTTCAAAAATTGCCGCCAGAAGAAAGTTACAGCTATGATAGTGAAACTGCATTGGCTCTCGTATGTCTCGTGACCAATTGCGTCATTACGTATCAATACGTCAGCTTTGATTTGATGTGAGTAGGCTTGTCTGTTTCACTATGTGTATATGTATTGTTGCAGATCTGACTGTACAATGACTTTGTTTCAAGTTCAATAAAAAAATTAAAATGTTCAATAAAAAATGTCAGTAGTCATGTTCGAGATGAACTACACTAGCCTGCCATCGGCTGGTGATATCTGCCGGTTGCAGGCGGGGGAGGAGTACAGAGACGGCTGTCAGGTCAGACACTTCGTGCTTTCCGTAGTGTGCTGAACCAACGTCATTCATGGCAGACCCAAGCGGCAACCTCCCCCAGTTTTTTTGAAGCCAATACGGAAGTGACTTAAACTGCAATAAATCTACTGGCCGCTAGAGACAGGCTCCAGATGGGAGCAGAATCTCATTGAGCCCCATGTTAAAATGCCCAACTTTACAGCAAAAAAAAAACAAAACATGTTTACAGCCTGGTACAAATTGTGGTTTTGGTCTATAGGCCTATAGCTAATTTTGCCCTTCATGACAACTGTGAGGGGGCTGAATTTTTTTATAACTCATTATATTAAGCCTTAAAGTTTTGCATAATTAAGGGTGTGGCAACTTGAGTTTGGATTGTCACTATGGTCGTGCTAGGCGAGTGTGGTTTCAGCAACCAGACACCTCAGCTCCACCCACGTCCCGCCTCTTTGCCCATTTCCAGTTATCCGGGAGTGACGTGCGGTGACGCGCTGCCAAGATGGCAACGGCCGACTTTACGCTTCAAAACTGCTCTTCAGAAACCTACGGGTGACGTCACGGACTCGACGTCCATATTTTTTTACAGTCTATGGGCAGACCACGTGATTTTTTCCAAATATAATCAATAGGTTAACCAGAACTTTTTTTCCCAAACTGTTCAATATGAATATATATATTTACTAGATAGCATAATCTTCATTTTTGTTAATGTTTTGTGTGTTTTGTTTGAATATCAGATATTCAATATCAAATACAGGAACTTGTCTAAGGGTAACACACGTCGTCCTTGTCAAACGAGACCAGCCACCTAGGTTAGGCCCTGCAGCTGCTCAAAATCGGCTGTGAAAGCCATAGACAATAGGTATATAACAATGTCCTAAAGCGGCCAATAGGGCGTCTATGTGTTTATGGCTTTTGCAACCGATTTTGAGCAACTGCAAGGCCTGACCTAGGCGGCTGGTCTCGTTTTGCTCTCGTGGCACTTTGATGGCACGTGATCGTAAGGCGGCTGCATTTTCTAACCAGAATGCATTGCTTTTGTCAGGCGGCAGCCGATCTTTGTGGTGCCACATGAAAGCCTATTGGCTGTCGTGTGTCTCGTGACCGATTGCGTCATGCTAAAGATTAAGAGTCAGTATATCTTTTGAATAAGATATCACTGAGTGCATGTGTCCATTCACAGAGTGGCGGGTTCATCATTTCAGCGATTAAAACATTAAGATCAACTCTGTTCTTTACATAAAGATATCGTATGGCTTCAGAAGAATGCAACATGAGTTAATACTTTTATACTTTTTTTGTTGTTGTTGTTGTTGTTACAATAAATACCTGTGACTGTACTTTTATTTGCCTGTTAACAGCAATAGAATTTGCTCCAAAATATAATTTATATTTTGTAGCCAATAAATATTTATAAAATCATGTCTACTTTTACGAAGGCAAAGAATTAAATGCGTCTTGATCTGACGCATTGAGCAAAAAAATGAAATCAATGGAGTACCCTGCACATTGAAAAATGACACTAAAGGGGTACCCTGTGTGTCGATGTAACGAGTTACATCACGAGGAGCGTGTTGCAGCAATATGGTAAACAATAGATTTGGATAACCTTGTCCACACTTAAATATATCTCTCAGTATAGTATTAATATAGTAATTCATTATACTTACTAAAGCTGGAAGGTTTGAATGTTGCATGCATCAGGTAGATTATTAAATAGCCATTTAAGTAATGGTCAGAATTCCCCCAAAGAGAAGGAAATATACCCATAAAAGCTTCAAGCAATGCATAGCGGTTATAAGACATTGAGGGGTTGCATTCTCTTGGAAATCCACCTGGGATATTGTTGTGCGCCAAACTTTGAAACATCACCCATATGACTTCAAAACATGTTCTCCTTTCAAAGCAGAATAAACGGACTTAATGTGCATGCGTGAAGAGAAGGGAAGCATTGCAGAAGCAAACTGTTCTGCACTGTACTTGAAATGGGGAACAAGTGCTCTCAAGTTTCATAGCTTTCCATGTACTAAGAGGCCACCCATGTTGAATTTGTGTTTATGTGAATATCACATACTTTGAATAAGATGTGAGCACTATCAATTTCCTTATGAAGGATCCACATCCTACTCAAGTCAAAGAAGTCTTAACACTTGACTGATGCAATGTGTTTAATATTTGGAGGAGGGACACTGTTGCTGGTCATCCAATCAGCAACATTTTAGTTTATAATTGCAACCCTTGAGCACCTTGCTGGCCTATAGGTGCAAATTGTTCTCATGAAATATTAATACTTATTTAACTTATCACATTATTCATTGAATGTGGCAGGTTACATTTTTATTGAAATTAGAGGAACCAGCAAAAGATGCTCCAATTCATCAAAAATATATTCCACCTTGCATTCAACTCCACATCGAGCAGAAGCAAGGCCACACATTTTTGATTCATAGCGTATGATTGAAATAGGTGGGCTAAAATTGGGAATGGCTAGTCCTCGAACGAGAGTGTCTTTCTGTTCGTATACACACCTCTTTGTCTTTTATTAATGACGGACTTGTACAAGAGCAGTGAAAACATGCTATTCAGCTGATGATAAAAGACCGTCAAGCGATGCCTAAGCAAAAAGAAGGCCAAGTCGCATTCATGTAGTTGAAGCGCTGACTATCTACTGTTCGGGTAGCTACCTTTCAGCTGCAACCATTCTCTATAAACTAATTTCATTTCCATTAAACAGAATTTAATGTGACTCCTAATCTTTAAAGTTCATTCATTTCCAGTTTGCCAAACTGTTCTTCATCCATGTTTCTTGAGCTTGACTCTGAAAGGGAAGGCCAGTCGTGGAACTGAAGTAGAGTGCAACATCTCAGTTCTCGTATCTTGTTTTTTTGTTTTGTTTTTTTTCTCAGTTGGAATGCTTTTCTAAGCATCACTGTTGGGAAATACAATTTTGTTCATGGTGTTAAAGTAACTGTAACTAAGTAACATACAGTATTTTGCTTTCAGTCAGTAATTAGATGTATGCTGTGTTGCATTATACCACCTTTTTTTCAGGTGGTCAAAAACTTGTAACTTAAAACTGAGGATTTGAAGACTAATATTAGTCATGGTGCAGAATGTTTTTTTCTCAGTCAGCTAGAGTTATCAATTTCGTGAAATGTCCAAACCCTGAGCAGTATATCCTAATTTTATAAGGGAAAACGGGGCCAGGTTTCATTCGGCGTCTCTAAATGGCCATTATCTGAATATAACACTTGTCCAGCAGGCAAATGGGCCTCGGTAGGGGTTTAAGCGTTGTAATGTCGGTGAAGACTCTGGAAGGGCAATGCGGTCAATCAAAGGCCACCTAACATCTCTCACTCCCGGTGTTGGGTGTTCCTCTCCGTAATTCTCTGATTTGACTTTGATGTGCCAATTTGCAGCTGATGAATAATTGTCTGGTTTGCTGATAACTTGTGGGAGTCAAGAGCATTCTGGTGGCACTTAATGCAAATGGGATATTTGGGTTCGGCAAATCAGGACCGTGTCCCCTGCATGTCTGCCATGTGATTCGTTGGGTAACCTTACCAATTAGCGGTGTTTGAAGAAGCTATTTTTGATTAGAGCAATCAGTAAACAGCACAGCCTCTCTGTGATTGTCCTTGTGATTAGATGAGTTGTCACTTGAGAAGTTGTTGGAGATTTTAATGTATGGCCTCATAGTCCTGGAAAGTACAGTAATTACCTGATCTGTTTTCTGCAGCACAGCACTCAGAATAAAATGTGGTCGCTTGGATAATTCTGACCAGCTCATTTTGCCTTTTTTGGAGGAGCAAAGTAATTGAGCACAGTTAAAGTAGCCGGAGATATATGAAATTCAGCATTTCCCATGGAAGAAACTGTAGCGTATCAGTTAGAACCAAGCTCATTTGAAATACGTTGCTTTGGGGACAATTCACAGCACTTTTCAGGTGACACGTCCACAAGAGGCGCTTGTTTTGATGTCATGACATAGAAAAAGTCTTTATTAATCGTTCGTCTGAATCGTAAATCATAATTTGAGTGAAAAAGAACAAAAATCGTTCCATTGTGTCCATTCCAGTTTTTTCAGAAATGTCGCCAGAGTCGCGTATTTCCAGTGGGTTGGTTAAAAAAAGTTTTACATTTTAAAATGAATTAGCCTACTGTTTTGCAAATGCAAACCCATCTATGTACATTTTTTATGGAAATGATCCCTGAAATGATCGTCCATAGTATCTCAAATTGCTTTAGATGAAAACGGCAGTAGAAAATTGAAATCCTGATGATGCCCAAAGCAGTGATTGATCAGGAAAAAAACGTCCCATTCTCAACATAGAATCTAATTATTAGGATGTACACATCTTAGCAGGCACTTATCGCTTAATCAATACTACTAGAGAGCGTCCATCTCTGCTAAGAGTCGAGGAGAAAGATCAGGAGCACACATTCAGGATTAGGTCTGATTAGGACAGGTTTAATGTGCTGTGTAATGATTAGGGAACTGCCCAAGCTCGGCTAATTAACCATTAAGTGCGGCTAGACCGAGGATTTGTGGGAAACCTGTGTTGCATGTCATCTTTGTTTTCCCTATCATCACTGACCCCCTCCAGCAAAAGTGAATGCTGAGCTAAAACTTCTTTAACTTTCTTGTTGAGTGTGTCGGCACCCCCCGTGGAGCAGGGTGAATGTGTCCAAGCCTAACCTCTGTGACCATCTGCTTAAATCGGGGCAAGCAAACACTCCGCCGTCTGCTGTGGCCAAGAGGCTAGCCAGCTGTAGTGCACCTTTGTCTCATGCACTTCCTGGCCTAATTGGCTTTATTTGCATAATGTACATGGGTCGTGTGCATCATACTATTATGCAGGTTATAGATAAACGCAGCAGGGGATGGCCCTGAAAAGCGATGCAGGACGCACAGATACATTTGCATATGATCAGAAGGACACTTTCTGTTAATATAATTGTTGAATAGTTTGGCCACAAATAGACAGAAAGAGTTAGAAAGCGTGCCACTGTGCGTGCACTGCAGGAGCCTCGAAGAGAAATCTTAATTTCCTTCAGTCTGCAGCTCAATCCTGTGTTCTGCTGATTAGCCAGCTCTCAGTATTTGATGTCCTGGGTGACTTAGGAGGAGGAGCAGGAGACAGAACGCGGGATTTGGGGTGTAATCCTGTTTGTCATCCGGGGCACATGGACTGCCAGCTATTGATTCCAAACAACAGTCTAGAAATTTATTAAGGGGAACAACAGGCATCTAATTGTAATGCCCTCTTTGGAGTGGTGCGTCTATTGATGAATTGTGAAGAGTAGACAGGTTGTCGCAAGATGATAATTGGAAAGAGAGTGGGTGGTCCTGCAGTGCTCTTTGGCCTTGTGTACGCAGCATATTAGGCCTCTCTTGCTCTGTTTGTATGAGGGGATTTCACACAATAACAAATGTGCCAACATTCTTAGGTTCATCTCCACTTAATGAAGCAAGCAGTGGTCTTTTAATTTGTTAGACTTAATTAAACTTGATTAGGCTTATTAGTGGACACAAGCCATGTGCAAACAGATAAACAGTGTCTTTAAATGAATTAGCCATGTTTCCAGAGTGATGGATTCACCCTTATGGGTTAGGAGATACTTGTTTTGTGTAAGTGTAAATGTACACTGTTATGTATTATATTTGTAGTTCTTTATTATATTAAATTACATTTTTCAAGGGGGAAACATTTTTGATTTTCCAATTCTCCAATTCTCACTATTAACTATTAACTACAACTTTTCCTTCAATAAACTCCTAATTACTGCGTATTAATAATTAGTAAGGTAGTTGTTATGTTTAGGTATTGGGTAGGATTAAGGGATGTAGAATAAGGTCACGCAGAATAAGGCTTTAATATGTGCTTTATAAGTACTAATAAACAGCCAAATATCCTAGTAATATGCATGCTAATATGCAACTAGTTAAAAGTGAGAACTGGACCCTAAAGTAAAGTGTTACCAAAACTTTTTACCTTTAAGAGTACAACAGCTTGTCACTAAGGCAATACTTTCAAAAGGACATCTTTGTTCCTTATTTACTCCTGAAGGGTTCAGAGTAGTACCTTGTGTGCACCTCTCAGGATAGATACGGTACAAAGTTGTCCTCTTACCCTTACAAAGCCTACTGTCTCATATTTGAGACGCACATTTCTAAGGCCTCTAAATGATCAAGTTAACAAACTTTATATATATATATATATATATATATATATATATATATATATATATATATATATATATATATATATATATATATATATATATATAAAATGTAGATTTTTTCTGACTATTATTTCAGACATTACAGGGTTAAGGCTACTACCTCATGACAAGCTGCTCTTTTTCCAGACAGTGTATGATTGTGAAATTAGGTTCTTCCATTTGACCACCTGAAGTAACCTTGCCATGTCATAAAATGTGATATTTTATTTTTTTATGAAATGCTCAGACCTTGATGCACAAGCGTGAAAGTCTTCTCTGTAATATATTAATATATATATTTCAGTCTTTTGATGAATACCATGTATTACACAATACCAGCTGTGTTTGACTTTATCCTCTACAAACATATCATCAAAACAAAATGTGATGTCAAACATGATGTCTGTATAAACTGCAATTACTACGTATTTCAAAATATTTTTATATTAGTGCCTCAAGGCAAGACGGTCCAGATTCCCTAGGGAGGCCAAGGGGGCCTTTCTGTGTGGAGTTTGCATGTTTGCCCACCAAAACAAGCAGGATGGATGGATGGGTGGATTAATTGATGGATGGATGGATGGATGGATGATGGATGGATGGATGGATGGATGGATGGATTAATTGATGGATGGATGGATGGATGGATGATGGATGGATTAATTGATGGATGGATGGATGGATGGATGGATGGATGATGGATGGATTAATTGATGGATGGATGGATGGATGGATGGATGGATATATAGATGGATGGGTGGAGGATGGATGGATGGATGAATTGCTGGATGAAAGGATGGATGGATGGAAGGATGGATGATGGATGAATTGATGGATAGATGGAAGGATAGATGGATGGATTGAAGGATTGATGTATAATAATAATAATAATAATAATAATAATAATAATAATAATAATAATAATAATAATAAATACTGTCATGTATGTTGGATCTCTGTTTTTATAGTATATGTACCAACCTGATCTCAAAACACTACTGTTTTACAATGGTGAGATTTCGTATGCATTCAAATAAATTTGATTAGTACAAAAACCAAGGATTGTTAGAAAACGCATGGATGCGTGGATAGATAGATGATGGATGGATGGAGGATGGATGGATGGATGGATGGATGAAAGGATGGATGAAAGGATGAATGAAAGGATGAATTGATGGATGGATGGATGGATTGATTGAAGGATGGATTAATTCATGGATGGATGAATGGAAGGATGAAAGGATGGATGGATGGATGGATGGATGGGTGGATGGAAGGATGGGTGGATGAATGGATGGATGTATTGAAGGATGGATGGATGGATGGATGGGTGTATGGGTGGATGGAAGGATGGGTGGATGAAAGGATGAATTGATGGATGAATAGATGAATGGATGAAAGGATAGATAATGGATGAACTGATGATGGATGAATTGCTGGATGGATGGACAGATGGATGAAAGGATGGATGGATGGATGGATGAATTGATGGATAGATGGAAGGATAGATGGATGGATTGAAGGATGGATGAATGTATTGAAGGATTGATGTATAATAATAATAATAATAATAATAATAATAATAAATACTGTCATGTATGTTGGATCTCTGTTTTTATAGTATATGTACCAACCTGATCTCAAAACACTACTGTTTTACAATGGTGAGATTTCAGATGCATTCAAATAAATTTGATTAGTACAAAAACCACGGATTGTTAGAAAAAGCAAGAAGGCCCACCCCTAACATAACCATCACTGGGGCATACCAGTGAGATCATATAAAATCATACGAGTTAGCCATCAACTCGCCAAATCGTACAATAATTACGAATTGCCATGAGAGCATGTTGAATGTTCTCCGGTAGACGAATAAGCATGAACATGTTACCGGTTACGTCCATCCAGCAGTGTTATACACATAATAGAGCAGGACGTAAACATATGCAACACCAATCCTCCCTTTCACACTTCTG